>JACATO010000960.1:395000-573839 GCA_018389105.1 Nautilus pompilius | reverse complement strand
ATTTGCTTTTGGATACACATATATAAAGATTTCCACCAAGGAGAGCCTGAACTAACACTAAAATATTTTGTTCCAAGACTAAAGGTGAGAAAATTTCCACGAGGGTAATATATCGTTAAAAAAAAAAAAAACCTTTTCATACGAACTTAGGCAAGAGTAAATAAAAAGCAAATCTAGTCAAGAAAAACAACAATTAAATGTATGTATCTTGCGCTGGCCTATTTCCGGTGAAAATACTTGTTACCCCTTTGGTCTGAAAAGAGTTAGAAAAACGCTCTTATTCTTCTCTCTTCCGACTCCACGCCGTACCGCAGACATGCATTTTCTTTATGTAACGTGCAGTGATTTTCTATAACAGATTTCAAAATTTTTTTCATTTTACGTTAATCTGCATTTACAAACGGCGCTGAATTAGAATTTACACTCCACACCATGATGCTGCTTTTATTGCATATGGCAGGTACTCTATTTCACAAAGAGGCATGAAACCGTTTGTGTGTACGCGGAACTCAGTCAACAGTAAAGTAAGCACCACCCAGTTATTACTAAAACAAAACGCAAACCCAACCACAAACGAAGACTGCATAACGGCCTCGCTACAATACCGTTCGACAACGATTGCGGTTCCTTCTTCTTCTTCCCTGACGGCCGTGCCAGGGTTAGAGAAGACCTCTCATAATTACAAGACCCTGGCGTCTAATATCGCTCCAGGAAGTGTGGCAGGACGATATGGTAAAGCTGTGCACCTGGGCCGACAGAAATCTGATGGTGACAGGCCTTCCTGCAACATTCTAAGAGAGACCCCCCTAGCACAGTCGCGGGACTGTAACCGAGGTCGATCAGATCGGGGGGGGAAAAAAGACTTTTTTTCTTCTTCTTCTCACGGTCTCATTCTCCCAGGTCCACCGAGCAGAACACGATCTTTTAACTCTTTCCAGGTTGTAAGTTTTAACAAGGGAAAAGCCACAGCAAGCGCACACGTGTAATCGGCACGTCGCAGTTATGTGCAAACGATTAGATCTGTAGACGGGCAAAGATCTTCACAGGTGCGTGAAATCTTCACCAGGATTGGTACAGAAAGGAGAGGTTCATCTGCCACAATTTAAGCAGACCAGTCTAAAATATTCACGCACAGTACTAAAATGTTTTAAAATAGATTTCGGAGAAAGAACTTGGACCTGATCGATTTAATTATTTTTGAAAAATTTTGTATTAACTTTAGTTTTTGTCTTTTTTTTATGGTTTATTGTATGGAAAACAAAAAAAAACAGGCGTAGAATGTCGGGGAAAAGGGAATCGATATTGCAGCATAGCATAACCATTATAAATTTGTTGCAGGAAAAGTCTTCCATCATAGGATTATCAGAAAATGAATCTTTTTTTAAAAAAAAATTTAGATTCAGGCAAACAAAAAAAAAAAAAACAATGTGAATAATGCTAAATATTGGTCTAATTTATCAATACTCTTCGGTAAGCATAACAGTTCAGAAGACTGAACTATTTCTTCTTCTTTTTCATATTTCATCATTAAAAAGTTCTTGGCATTCTATCATAAATAAGAGCCCTAATTTTGCTGGTTTATAAGAGTATCAGGGTCAGGTAGTAAAGAAAAAACACATTTTGCCATTAATATGAATTGTAGCTGCATGATTCCTGAAGCGTTGTTTGCCCGGACTTACCGTGGCAGTGACTTAGTCGCACAAACGTCTGGAGACGCGACGTTAGTTATCCCCATCAGGTGCCATACGCCAGGGTTTTGTCTTCACAATAATCGTCAGTAATAAAATTATAATCAAATTTGATAAATTACCTGATAATATTTTAATTTTCAAGCGCCGAAAGAACACACACACACTATCTCTAAGCCACCCACCCCCTCCAAAGAACTGATCGGATATTAAAGACATCTATTTTGTTATCTAAATTCTGGGAGTTGAGGAAGAAAGTTTTCTTGTTTTTTTCTTCTGGAGCCAGGGTTGACAAGGGTTGTCTGTCAGCAGCACCTCTTGCACAAAAAATTATATTTTCAAATTGCTGTTTAGAGGACTAGAAAAATAGCTAAACCTTGCAATACAACCGTCAGAAATGCATTTTAAAGAGATTGCGCCAACACGAAGGATTCCCGAGTTGTCGGAATTTCAGAATTAAATTCTTCTGGCTTAAAAATTATGAAAGTGATGGAAAACCTTCTTCAAAGGGCCAAATTATGACCAGTTATAACCATCAGATTGCGACATTTTTTTTTGGCTTCCGACTTCTCTTGTGAGAAGTGTCGCCATTTATTTAAAAAGAATTCATTCCCCCCCCCCACCGGCCCTCTTTGTTTGTCTTTTGTTGTTGTCTGACAAGAAATGGGTTTTCACGACATTAGCTGCTTACGTCACAGGACCTGACTGCCGTTGTGTCCTCTCTGCATTCCATCCTGAGTTCTCGTGTTTCCAACCGCCAGTCCGAAAGCCACTGGCCGTCCGCAGATAATAACAACAACAACAATAATAATAATAATAATAATAATAATAATAATAATAATAATTCTGTAAGTCATTTCAATTGGATCGACCGAACATTAAAGGAAATTTTAAAAAAGAGAGAAAGAGAGAGTGCTATAAAGCAGATCGATGGTCAAAAGCAACAGAATCTTTAAAAATGAAGCCAATAAGATTACACCGAGAATCTCGTGTAATCGATTGATTCGCATGAAAAAAAGATTTTAAAAAAAATTAGCAGTATTTTAAATGGTAAAAAATAGTCGCTTTAGAATTAACGAGCAACGAACGCTGTTGGCGCTATTTAACTCGGTGAGAAAAGAGAAATAAATGCATCTATTTATTTTGAATCGTTTATGAAATATCCATTGGCTGTGTATAAATTATACCTGCTTCTAATAGGCAGCCTAAAATAATTATCGTGGACAAAAAAAGTTTTATTTCCGCAAATCTCTCTCTCTCCCCCCCCCCACCTTTTTTTTAACTTCTGTTTTCGATTACTGCCCACGCCGGAAACGCGTCTAGATAAGACGCAGAAGCGCCATCTATCGGTTGGCGCTACGGACTATTCGCGCTCGATTGACGCTGGGCAAATATCACTTAACTATAACACGGAGACCACTGATTCACCAGTGACCCAGTAAATAATGCTGAACCCACTTGGTGTCCTTAAAACCTCCGCACCGGAAATAGAGCGCTACCCCTATCTGTAATCCAATAACTGGTCCAGGAAATTGGTTGCAATTAAACAAACCAGAAATATGTATTGGAACCTGGCCGTTTAGTATATAGTGTTCGGGGTTTTTTGTTGTACTGAGAATTGCGTATTAACATAGAAGTTCAGCTCAAGCATATTTCCGCACGTAATTATTGCTCTACTCCACGGAAATGTGCACGAACGCCACACGGTGGTGTTATTGGTGTACTTAGTTTCCTTGAAAACGTTCTCAAGCGATCAACCAAAACGAGCTATTGTTATTTTTTTTGTTTTGGTGATTCTATTTTGTATTTGTTCATACATAAAATCTGTTTGAAGGAATAAACTGCAATACCTTCAAAATTATACTGAAGTAATAGATATACCTGGATTAAAAAACAAAAACAAACAACAAAATCGTTGTTTGTTCTGGCTGGTGAATAAGTTGTGTAAATTTTAATTTCCAAGTGCTCTTGTGTAACCAAACAAACCGGATGTTAATTTTGTTGGATTCGTTTAATGCGCAATTGTTCGGTGTTTAATTCGCACCTGCGGTGTCGAACGAACGTCAGTATACTATCGTGATGGTTTAATCTGCCTTTGGAGAAAAAAACGGTGATAAAGTAATTTTGGTAAGACAGCTAAATTTTCTGCAAACCACACTTAGATGTGATTATATGGCTGCTGCCGGATTTCTCTAAGAGATTGGCAAGCACCCATACACCTTTAAATTCCAAATACTCCTCCTGCTCCAATACGATTTAAAGAGACAGGTAAAACCAAAGAGTTTGGAAGTGCACTAATGCCAGTTACCTTTTGTTTTAATACTAAGAAAAGTAATTTTCATATTTATAATTCAAAGACTGCTGACTTTTACAGAAAAACAACTATAGTAAAAGTAGTGACATTATACAAACACCATACAGCCAGTTACTACGTACTTCCGATACTTTTCAAATGTACAGGCGATGTCATATAGTCGCGTGTAGCGATGAATGACGTCACGTCGTAGGTTATACTTGTATAGATGAAGTGTTTTAGTCACTTACTAAAATGAATTCAGTTTATTAATGGTCTTCAGTGATCTTTAAAACCAGATCGTCGTTATATGCATGATATCCTCTAAAAGGTGAGCCTGTTTCACGTTGAAACAAACCATGCCGCACCTAAAGACTTTGTGTATTAATTTCCGGAAACAAACAACGATAAAGGACAAATTTTAAAAGAAATATTTTTTTTTTTTTTTAAAAATGTCTTTCGTTTGTTAATTACAATTTTAGGGAAAAAGAACTTTTGAAGAGTACCTTTCTACCTTGTCCAAAAAATTAACGAACTTTTCAAGAATTTAAAGTCATTTTAAGTTAATTTAGTAAATATTTCGGATACGACATTTCGCAGTGTTACACGAGAAAGATGTCTGAAGACGACGAACTAACAGCAATTCCACTAAGCAGCGCCGTGAAATAAAGTAGATTTTTTTGCAGTTTAAAAGGTGAACCGTAACCCTAACCCTTTACCCTTAATGCGCTGTTGTAAACTTTAGTAACGCGAAACATATCGTGATAATCCAAGGTAACGATGGAGAACATCACCCGGCTGCAGAGATCACCACGCTAACTAACTGCCAGATAGTAGTGGCCGAACTATTGCGCACCATGCGATTTTTGCAACAACAACAACAACAACAACAAAACAACAGGTATCAATAGAACTGGTACCAAGTCACGTCCGGAGCAGTGGGTTACACCAGTCTGCAGTTTATCGACTTTTTCATTGTTGCTGGAACTAATAGCACTGACTATCGAGAAAAAAGAAGGTATAGAAAAAGATGGTAAGTTCCTTAAAAGACAGCTTTTTCAAGCGTCTCGGCCTCCGTGACCGTTATACTTATAAAACTGGCATTCGAAGAATACCAAAGAGTTAAGCTCGGCACAAGGTGCCTTACACTGATTAATCGGTCTCCACGCTCGTAATTTATGAAGGAAGCTATTCCTGACCAAAGAAATGCATGGAAACCATCTCCAATAGAAGAGCACGCCAAATGGACAGCATGGCAATAAAACAAAGTGATTTTTCTCATGTAAGTAAAAACTCAGCCGCCAAGAGACATATGACAAGGAATTCTAATCTAGCCTTTTGTCTACTTCGGCGAAGAATCCTCGACGACAGATGATATAGCGAATGCATTTTCAGCCACAGGCTTGATCCTTTGCACTTTTTCAGCTTTTGGAGTAAAAAGCTGAAACCATCTAAGCGAGGATCAAATCGAAAAAAGATTCAACCTGAATTTCTCAGGATGCCTCTACTCCCAGCCACAGGGCTATGAAAAAAAACACAAAACAACATGAGCTTAATTAAAATAAGTAAAAGAAAGTACGTCTCGCTATTTATTTTGTATTATGAACTTTTATCAGTTTTAAGTAAATGACAGGAGTCATACTTGAGCTGGCCCGAACACAACCCAGACGTAAATTCGGGAGAACAAGATATGGTGGAGATGTCTATCAACAAAACTGAACTTCGCAGCCGATTTTGTTTCGCTTCTGGTTGTAAAATCTATTCTGAAGTCTATTCAAAAGCCTATCGCGTCATTCCAGCCACAGAAGGCAGCCTCACTCACAGATACACAGATACCGAGCGATCGTCGAGTGTTACAAATTTAAAAAAAACAAAACAAAAAACACAACAGATTCTTCAACTTTGCATTAATCGTGGTATGACAAAAGAAGGAAAATGTTGGAATTATCTCCGGTGACGCAATAAATTTGTGCACTACTTTAATTTACCGTAGATAGCCTGTCAAATGCCACGAGGCTGGATATGTACAGCTATTAAGCCAGGATCTGGTTTGACATTTTCTCTTACTTGTAAAACTATGTTTTGAGTTATTATCATAAATTTGCCCTTTTACTTAAAAATATCGTGTACCGGGAGTAACTATGGGGAATTCAAACACTACTGGTATCGGATGTAAATGGTATTTACGGAATGTTGGCAACGTATTGTTATTTTTGTTGTTACAGAATTATCAACGTTTCGAGAAACTCTTTCTACCGCTATTCTCAGCTTGGACTTCTTTTACTGACCATAACAGTTCCGACACTAGTTAGAAATCTCCACTTTTAACGCGGGCCGACAAGTTATCCTTGCATTGCTGCAGAGTCCGTATCGGAGCTATGCCGAGAACAGTGACAGTAAAGTTCGCCGATACGTCGATACATTTATAACAACAGCGATGCTGATAGCATCTTGAGAAGTAGATGAAGATGTCTAGAGATACAGAATGGGCCAAATATATTTAAGAAAAAAAAAAAGGGCTTTGATGACTAATCAACAATTAAAGAGGAAAACAAAAAACACGAAAAGTACAAAACAGCTTTGCCTTCTAAATTCTAAAGAGAGATGTGGCTTCAGCGGTATTAAATTTCCGAATCTTATAATATCACTTTAGCATCCACTGACCGACACCATGCTACACACACACACACACACACACACACACACACACACACACCACACACACACACACACACACAGACAACGATTCGCGACAGACGTAGCCTCAGTGCGTGCAAATTCTTCCGGTCTCTGTCCAGACTCGTGAAGTCGGTTCGACGTATTACGTTGTTTGTTTGTCTTTTCCCGGCTTTTATCCGTCTGCGAGTACGTTCTGAACACGCCCATTTCTCCCTCGCACCCACTCACGCCGAAGTCCGGCCAGAACGGTTTTGCTGGAGACGTGAACGCGAGCACCCAAGCCTCTAGCACGCATGCGTGAACGAGAGACAAACTCGCGGCACGTCTGTCAACAAACCGTTTCATACACGTGGCAAAGACATAGGAACCGGTTCCAGATTTTCACCTATTTATTATTTCTCCATTTCATTCGCTGATGTGAGTTATTGCGTAAACCACCCGTTCGCGCCTTGACACCTTAATTGAAGAAGCTAAACATGGAGTTAACTTTCGTACATAAACCATTTCGATTTGATTTGATGGCGGAGACGTCTCAAGATTCTAATTAACTCTGATGGCGCCATTTGGCAGTTGGAGAGTTTCGACAACCGACGCTCAGGTTTATTGGCAAAGCTAACGTCGGCGACGATCGATGTTCGACCTTACCACAGGTGCACTGTTTCGTTATGTGTAAAAAAAACACATCTAAAACAGAAACCCATCTGACATTTAACAGAATCTGGTTTTTCAGGCTACTTTCTTAAATAAAAATAAAAAAAATTTATAAACATAAACATTCGATCTGTCAGATAATTAAGAAAAGCCTTTAATTGAAATATCGAAAAGTGGTTGGCGATGAGCAGGTTCACTGTCCAGGTTATATGAAGGTAATACAAACCTATCTGAATAACAACCGCTATGATACAGATATATCCATTTATTTCGATTAGAATAAAAAAGGAAAAAGAAAAATCGTTAAAAGGAAAGAGAAATCAATATTGTATTAATATAAAGCAGGGTTTTTTTTTTTAAAAAACTTCTACATCCTTCAGTGTGAGAAACCAAAAAAAAAAAGAGAGAAAAAATTAAAGGGATTTTCTCCAATTTCTAACCGCCACAGAATGCTTCATTTGTATCTGCATTTTGTCGAGACGTGTAAGTAATTCTGTGTTGCTGATTGAGATAAGGAGAAATTTATCGGTGGGATGACAGAATTAATCAGCACGAAGAACGTTCGATAAATAAGTAAATACAATTAAAAAAAAAAAAAATTAAACGAAGGAAAGCTATTAAACGATATCCCTTCGAGCATTCGTTGAAAATCTAGCGAACCTTTTGTTGTTGTTGTTGTTGTTGCAGATTCTGTGCGGTTTCAAAATCTAGAGCAATATACGTGAATATGTTTAGAAGTAAAACTGAAAATCAAAAATTTTAGTGCTAAAAATTATTTAGACAAGGCTGAAGCATCAAATAGTAAATGGAACGCTTATTTTTAGAGCCATTGACACAGCTTATAACGTAGCGCAGAACAGTTTACAGAATGGCAAACACCGTTAATGCTAAATAAGGAGTTTAACTCCAGCTGCTACACATTAAATCTACCAAGTTGTATTCATTAAAACAGAGGCAACATTTACGGTTTGTTTATAAATGATGTAATTACATTAATTTTTGATGAAGCCAACAGAAGAATGAACAAATTTTTATGCGTCTTTGCGAAAAATAGAATAAATAAGAATATATTAATAGATTTTGTGTCTAAATGTAAATATGTGTGAAAACTATGCATTATTCTAGTATTTCTAAAGCAGATAAATTACTTTTTAGCTACGAAGAATTTTTATAAAAGTAAAAATGTATGTAATCATGTTCCACAGATTGATACATCTAACATCTAATCTATGCGGTGGAGGGAGGTGGGGGGGAGAGAGAGAGAGAGAGAGAGAGAGAGAGAGAGAGAGAGAGAGAGAGAGAGAGAGAGAGAGAGAGAGATGGTCAGTGCATCAGTGTAAAATGTGAAGGTTGCCTGTCTATCAAGCGACTTTGCGGATTCCTTCTTGATTCATTGTTTTATATGTATTAGGTTAAGTGAAGGTCGATTAAACGGCTTAGGATAAGACGATAGATAGTCAATAAAATAAACGACTTGGCTTTGTATGCTGAACCAGGCAGGAAACCTGCCGCATCGCTGGCACCTGACAGGAGACAAGCTTCCGCGACTAATGGATGCTGAAAAAATCCCCTCGGGGAGACCTTTTCCAGGTGTATTGTTCGGTTCTTATCACCTGGCAGACCCACCGCAACGCTTTTGCTTGCATTAGCCGCGAGAATAGTGTCTTTATTTATTGGTTCACTTGTTATCAATCGCGGTGTGATATTACATTACTCTCTGCAGCTCTATATGACTTTTTTCCGGAAATTGTACGTTAAATTAAAATTTTTTTTTTTTAATTTGCGGTATTGTTCTGTATTAAACAGGAAATGGATGAGACAGATGGAAAGGAATAAAACCAGTGAAAATCTATGAAACTCGGCTTTTAAATTCCCACGATTGAAATAAACTGTTAACTATAAATGTGAAAAACGCGATTTCCTCTGTTTTCACTGCTCGTTGAGAGAAAGCCGATTGTACTTCTATGAATATTATGTACTTAGAACTCTGGGTGGACACCCAATCTGACAGATCGGCTGAATGCAATTAATAACAGCAAAACCTCATAATAGTAACAATATATAGAAATCAATATGCGGCTGACCAATTCATTAGCACCAAAATGGGTTAATTAGCCCACTTGAGCTCTTTTCCAATCAACGACCGAATCAGCGTAATCAAGATTAGTCGATTTCACGCGCAAGGCATGCTGGGTATTCACGGACGCTCTAGCCTTACTCGCGTTATTACGGGTGGATGCCAATAGGTCGAAAACGCGTCCGCAGTGTCGTAACAAACCCTACCGACAAAGAATGCGCGCACCTGTAGCGCTGTCGACTTTTGGCGACAATAACGGTAACAAACTCGCTGTCCCGTTTTATTAGTCAAAGAAAGTTTGTTTGTTTTTTTTCCACGCTAACCGTGGAAGTCGTAACTTCAAACAGGTGCGTGGTAAATAAAACCGCGCAGTAGATAAACTGACGTATGGCGCATGCGCAAATTTTGTTGTTGTTGTTGTTGTTTTCTAAACACGCACCTTCCCCGGGGCGGGCCTGGTGTACAGTTGCTATAACGACGCGTGGGCTTTTTAAAACCTCGACGCTAAACGCGCTCGAGCTCTGACCACCTACGAGGTTGATTTTATGACCTGTTCCTGAGCGGCTGCCACGTGACAGCGTGGGAGCCTCAATTACGTTTACCCCCCCCCCCCAGACAAAGAAATAGGCGGAATCTAGTCGACTTCAGAACTGTTTTAAGCGCTCGGCTTGCATCTAGATATGGGGTCACGGGGGCCGTGCACGTGCGCTGTGCGTGCGCATTCCAGCCAGCACCAGACTGGAGCCATGGAAGAATAATTAGTTACACGGAGAAACCAGTGATTACCAGCAATCAGCGGCTTAATGCGACAAGACGTATTGCACCCCGACCGGTGTTTCCGTACGTTCTCGTTGGTGAGAATAATTCGTTAATTTATCGCTCGAGGACCTCTCGGGCTACTCCAACTCCAGGCGGTTCCGCTAGGCGGACAGGTCGGCTCCTTCTCCGTGGGCGGGGTTAGGGTTAAAACGAAAAAAACAAAAACCAAAAAAACAAAAACAGAAGAATTTTTAAAATTCGCAATGATTTCTTTTTATTGTCCATCAATCGTTGTGCGCACGTTTGCTACACGTGTACGGACTGTTAAAAATATTACTGTAGTTGTCGCTAATACAGCCCTTAAATATGCCCATCGACTCCAGTATTAGTGAAATAATAGTGCATCTTATCTACATCCCAAAACGTCACTTATCTGTGGCCCAGAATTCCAGCTAGGAAACTGCGTACGGGTTTTAGGGTTCTCCGCATCATTCAGGAGCGTAAAACGTGTCTCTAGATTTCGGCTCCTTGTGCAATTTTTCTGGAGTAAATATTTAAACGTTAATGTAGCCAAGACGTCTCGGACAACCGTAGAAATTGAAAGTAATCAGTGATGCGATGACACGATGCATTGGTGACCAGAATTATTGCATCGGCCTATGTTTTTAAACAAAATATGTAATATACCTCGCGGAGTTAAATGCAAAATGTAACTTTTGGAATAATAAAGCCACCAATCAAGTGATGATTTTCATGTCGTTATCTCTTGTGAAGATGCCCGCTAACACAAGACGCACACACAATGATATATCAGAAACAAAGTCTCGGCATAGTTGCACTTGGACAATGAATAATTAAATAAATCAGAACTATTTCAGATGTTGAAATAATTTTGACCACTAACTGTAATTAGTTTTAAAAATCAAGTTAAGCATGTTGCTATCTATATTTTTCAAGCATAAGTTGTTTTTTTTTTTGCGTCCTTTATGAAGCTAAAATAATGAGCCGTTTTTGAAGGTAAGATAATTGTTTAACTTATGATCAACAGAAATGGTATCAGGATCTGTTTGGGGGGGTTCGAATTGGCGAGAAAGATAGCACGCAAGCAGCAACCGGCCAGTAACCGCAGCCTCAACCCGATCGGTTCGTTCCCCGATCCCTAAGGAACTTTGCTTTTGTGCCTAAACACGAAGCTTATCGGGCTCCGGGAATTCTCTCGCAATACCCTACAGCCTACCGATCAACCCTGATGTTTGTCATATCTGTAAAGCCACGAGATTTCCGTGCAGTCTGGCGCTTCGGGTGACAAACCCGACACCCCTATGAACCAGTGTTAGGGGTCCGTGGACTCGACACGCCTTATTTAAGCGATTTTCAAATGAACCCGCAGTGCGCGCCGCCGGAGTTTACCAAACCTCTCGTCGTTTCCCTCACGGTAGCTCCCGCTGCTTCCCTTTGCAACTGTACGCGCTAAGCTCCCTTCCCTCTCATGCAGATTCTTACATTTGCACTTGAGGGGGGAAGGAGTTCGCTTAAAGCGGAAACAACGTCATCATTTACGGCGATTTCCAAACTTTCGTTACGTTTCCAGTTTTTTTGTTGTTGTCTCAGAACTCTCTGTTTGTAACATCTATTGTAAAGTTCCACTAACACTACACGGACGGCTTAAGGTTTCGCCATCACCCTAGAAATAACGATAACAAAACCCATCTTCAAATCTGTGCTCACAGAACTCGACCCCGTGCGCCCGACCGCTTCTGCCGGAGTCGAGCGCACCTGTCGCCGATGGAGGCTTTTCAGAAACCCTGCATCCGCGTTACATTTCGATCTGTCACGTTTCCGGGTTTGCTCATTCGCCTCTCCTTGAGCATCCGGGAAACCACCAAGCGGTTCGCGCTCCAGTCAGTCGGCGTGACGTCACTGTCACTCAGATTAATTCGAATTTATCAAGCGAAATTAAAAAAAAAAAAACATATATATATTCTAGGGTGGGTGCAAAACTCTGACCACGGCCGGAACTGACACGGAATGAAGGTGAGTAAATCTTTCGGTGCTCCATAAAAAAAACAAAACAACCACCGTATTAAGGCTCATCCCAGAAGCCGTGTTCTTAATAAACAGGATCAATTCCACGGTGAAATGCACCTCCATTAACTGTCACAGCGATATGAAGGTGACTTTTACCAGTACTTGAAAACATGTAAACCCACTGAACTGTAGTTTAAAACTTTGCCGATTTTTGATATTATTGCTTTTTTTTTTTTTTTAAAGTACATTTTAAGTCCCTCCCAAGTCGTTTTTACTTGAAGTAAACGGCAACAACAACAGCAGTTCATTTTGCAAGAAAGATATTAGCTGGAAAAACGATTTATGTCGAGAGTGTGTAAGGGCTCGACTGAATCAGTTGTTGCATTTATTGGAAATCACTAAAGCAAATTTCCATTCGCTGCCTGTATCGGCTCGAAGCTCTGGCGTCAGGCCCTTGTGCGGAGGCAGCAGTGTGCAGATTGCCAAACCGTTTGGAAAAAATGAAGTCTGGCCTCTTATCTGTGACTGGGGAATATGACGCCCATCTCTTTATGCATTTTTAGAGTCTACTGATGGATGCAGCTTTTCTTGACGGAAAAGAAGAAAGACAAAAAAAAAAAAAAAAGAAGAACTAGGAAAGAAAGTCGGATTATTGCGGGGCATCGATATCTCCAACTAAACTGGGAATCGAATGGAAGGAAGCATGACGTCACAGCTGAGTAAGCCACCGGGAAAACAACACACGGAGACTTTTGTCACTTTGCCAATGTCTCCCCCGTAAGACTTGCGTCGATTCGCCATTTCTGCGGGTTGCTTTGAAGAATTTATTTGAACCAGTTAAAAAATATTTTACTTTTAAATATAAAAAAGGACTGCAAACGATAACACGCACGCACGCACACACGCACACACACACACGCACACACACACACACACACACACTCCCAAAGATGGTACTCGGCGGTATGCACTTATCTTTCGTCGCGGTTTTCCCTTTAACAGGCGGGCGGACAGATTCCACCACCATCATGGCGCTCTCGTTAGAGACAATGAGGTTCTGGTAAATGCCGAACAATCCCCGATTTATCGATTTGTGTTCTATGCCATTGGATATAGTTTCGTTTAATTTTGAGTTGGTCTTTGATGTGCGCGCTGTAAAAGTTAGAATTATCCTAAAGAACAAAAAAGAAAGTAAGAGGCTACAATGTTTATTGGCCATGGCTCGCACATAAAGAACAAATCCTTTTCCTCTGGCACAAAACTAGCGGAGCTCACATCGATTTTCCATGCAAAGTTATTCAATTTTTCTTTGTATAACTGATCCATCAAAGAGAAAAGACGGTTAGTTTCGTTTTAAATTTTTTTTTTCCTTCTCTATCGCCCAGTCACCTGAAAATCTAACGGAAGACAAGCTTAGGGGTTTCCATCATTATCCAGAAGTTTTCCAGGGATATTTGAAAATGTATCAAGATTTAGCTTTTTTGACCCCTAAAAAAAGCCAGCAGTAACAATACGAGCCACGTGGGATCTAGATATCCTCTTTGCTTAATCAAAGAACCCTAAACACTGTACGGACGGCTGCTTATTTTCATTTATAATTCTTTGATTTATTAGGAACAGAATTGACTACAGTTGATCGTTTAGCTCTCTGTTGCTATGAATAAGGTGACTGAAAGGGTCCTGAAGCACCCCCTTTTTTCCTGCTTTATACTGGTTTGATGTTAGTCCATAATCTTTTATGCGAGGAGCTAAAGTATACAGGACTACATCAGATCTCCACCCCTTCCACCTTATCCAGCGACATTCCTGGAACTGGGAGACAAAGTTCCACATATAAACCAAGGTAACGTTGACAATTCGATTCACGGCAGCCACGAATATTCTAGAACCTTCCTTGCTTAATTATGAAACATTAGACTATTATTAGGAGAGGGTGTTTATTATTATTATTATTATTATTATTATTATTATTATTATTTATTATTATTATTAATGTTTGTTACAATTAAACTGGTTTTATCAGAGACACAGTCAAAACTGCCAACCCCTTATGTCCCGTCTGTGTTCTAGTCCCGCGATGTCCGCCGCCCTGTTTACCGTCTTGCTTCGTAGTCTGCCATCCAACCCCTTAAAAACCAAATATTTTTATAATTTATATACCCTTTACTTTAACAGAAAAAAAAACACATTAATGGAATCTATTCATCAAATGCAGCTGTTCAAAGAACCGGCTGTTTATACAGAGAAACTCGATCCTGTGTATATAATGGAAATTTGAGTCCATAACAGAATTACCATCGGTCGCATAGCACATTTAATAATTTTATTTCATATTAAGGATAATTCACTAATATTCACGCCGAAAATTGCTTTCTTAAATTTTAGATCTGGTGCTTTGTAGCTCGGTTGTTTTTTTTTTTGAAACAGCAGCTATGCATCTGAACATTGGTGGCAGATCGGTGGTGAGGCCAATTGTTACATCGCCAGTAATTTCTAATTAAGCGCATAGATGGCGGCTATAATCGACGCCCTATACTTAGGTGTAGATGAGCTTTAATGTGACGTCGGCTACAGCTCCGAGTCCCGGTCTTCCCTCTATAGTGCGCTATCAACGATCGCAATATGGGTCGGTGCAAAAATTGTATATGACACAACACAAAGACATTTGCGGTTATTTCTGAGAGATATAGAGAGATATAGGGATCTGTAGTTTGGCCATACACACATATCAGAGATATATCAAAAGTTTGCTAACAATTTTTTGTGGGGGAATAATGGTATAGAACTAAATGTTTTACGTTTAATTATGAAGAAAAAACTGACTTCTTTTTGTTGACAGACTTACATATTTCTTTGAGTAGAGCGAGGGATTTAAAAAAGGGAAACAAAAGGATTAACGAGCTGAAAATTGAAGGGGATTTTTGTTTGCGTGTGAAATTTTTTTTTTTTTTTTAAAAAAACAAACATGCAGCAGATGATGAAGGATAAGGGTTAATCATGTAGAAACCGTTTTGAACAATCTTAAAATATACTCTGAAATAAATCAGCATTTCTGCGCAAAAATATAAAATGCAGTTTACGTAAACAGATTTTTTTGTTTTTATGCAAAACTAGTTTTATAATTTTGTTTAAACATTGAAATACTTAGTAATGTTTCGTTTAAAGTAATCGTTATGTGCTTTCGATTAACCTATTGCTTATTGAAATCTTGTGTTTCAGAAATTGTAAAGGAAACGTGTATTGGCATATTTTATAGAAAATGTAGGTGTGTGTATCTATTTCAGGTTTGGTACATGGTTAATGTTTTCGGAATAAAAGCAAAATTCAATTATTTTAAAGTCTAAATAATTCTTCACAGACATACCCTTAACTTACATGTACCCTCCAGCGCAGTGGTTCTGAACCCTCCTTCGGTCGGTGTACCCCGGCTGGTCTCAATGTGAGGGGTCACGTGCCCCCGCTGGTATCAATGTGAGGAGTCACGTACCCCGCTGGTCTCAGTTTACCCCCTCTCAGTGGTGACTCAGTCACTTTTATTCTTATTTATTATACTAATCTACGTGTATCATCAAAAAGACAAAACTCTCTTCTTTGTGGGTCACACGTGGGATACGATACGTATATCATACTCTGTATTTGCCCAATATACCTTTCGCTGTTCGAAATGTATCTCACGTACCCACTCCTGAAGAGGCTTCACGTGCCCTCGCCACCGGATTTATCGTCAGCAGATTTCCTGCAGTCCTACTGTGGACCTAAAATGCATTTTTTAAAATTGAAAATGACCCTAATGCGACACAAAACTATATTTTAAAGAATTTCAAGATTAACTGATGGAATTGGTTTACTGTTTGATATTATAGAGTACTTCGCTAAATTGCATGGGTAAACAGAAACGGCTTCCATCGGATCAATGGAATTTTTTTCCAAATCCCCAAATTTTACCGAAACATCGATTGGTTCGATTAAGTCTAGATTCCTTCATCAGGGAGCCCTGGACGCTTCACAGCCAAGCTCATTTAATCCCACGATCACCGTTCTGATAAACTCCCTGTCGCCAGACTTCCTTCGGGTCAGTAAAGGGATTGGGACACACGTTAAGAATAACTTCCCCGCGGGGAATCCTAGCATTTTAAATTTCTATGATGTGCCATCTTTGGCGTTTGGCATTTGTTCTACAGTAGCAGTGAAAAGTGTGGAATATGCCCATTTAAATGTGCACTTATGTTTTTTTGTTTTTAACAATTTTCTCTTTTTTAAAAAAACCAACTCTTCCGTTTAACAATGGGAGCTATACGACAGCTGGCCCTTTCTCTACCAGGTCCGCCATCAAGACCGCGAATTCTGTAAGGCACCGCATTGATATTTAGTGTTTCCGCGAACCCAGTTTTGGTAACGGTTACAAGGGGAAAATTATAAAACTCGTAACAGCCCCCCCTTCTATTCCACGTTGGGGATCGGGCCAATTAAAATCAATTACTTTAACAGGAATTCTCACGTTTCTAACAGTGCCCATTGTCAGGATAACGGCAAGATATCGGATTGACTGAAATTCTTAGTCTGGCTCTTAACTTAAGGCACCTAATTCAATAAATGATCCCCCACCCCTCTCTCTATGCTCTAAAGCAAATCCATTTTCATATATTGGATACTAATTCAATTTGATGTTCAATTCACTCACGGAAAGACAGAAATTGAGTAATTCTGTTGGATCGCTCACTGTAATCGCTTCTGCTAGCGTCACGTGCCCTCCATCGTCGTAATTAGCCCACAACTAGTCTCCCTGTACACACACACACTGCTATGACCCGGCTAATGTTCGGTCTGAGACACAGTCTGTTACACTCTTGGTTTAGTCTACTCGAATTTATTTAAATTGCAAAAGAATGTAAAATAAAAAATAAACTGTAATAATTAAAAAAACTGAAAGCATTTACTTTAGAGAAAAAATGAGATGTTTCGATTATTTTAAATCGTCAGATACGATGACGTTCTTACATTTTTCTCCTTGTGTGATCGTAAAAGGAATCCTTTCTTCTATTGTTATTTTTTAATGAATAATATACATATATATATATATATAATTTTTTTTTCCTTTTAAAATATTCAACGATTCCTTTTCCAAAAATACAAACACGAACATCCTTCCGCAGTTCAGTTTGCTTACTTGTAGATCTCCCTTTTCCTTAACCTCCATTTTCAATTGCGCTCTGGTTAATTTGTAAAACGAGCCATCAAAGCAGGCACCGGCGAATTCTTAAAGCGGAAGATGCTGTCCAAACCCGCATCTCTTCGCCATCTCCCCGGTACCTGTACGGCGCCTCTCCGGTCCGCTCTTTACACCCACCCACCGTCTGAGTGGCTGCGCGAGGTCCTCACACAAGTACAACCAATCAAAAACAGCCGCCGGTAGTTTTTCCGCCACGCCAATTATTTCCAAAAGTTTCTCGCGAAAGTAACCGACCGAGTTAACATTGGATTTCCTTCGGCGCCCGCCCCGCCCCCTCGCGGCGATTACCATTTCCTTTTCCCTTCAGCGGTGCGTCTTCATCTCTCCACAGGTGTGGCTAAATGCCCCACATTTTCGCATCAATACGGTTCTGCCAAACTCAGCGGTCCGGGCACCGTTAGGACTGCTGCGGGCCGCGCCTCGGTCTCGAAGTTCCTGGTTGTCCCCCCCGCCGCGAGTTAAGGCGAAGCGGTTCCTTGAAGCGAGGCGAAGAAGCGAAAGCCGAGGGCACGGAAAGACAGGAGATTTATCTTCAACCACTGGTGGTTGGTTCTAAAAGCTAAACGAAAACAAAGAACACAACCCGAAGACCGTCCTGTTACCTTTGCGACAAAACGATGCGAACGGACAAACGTAAAAATACGAGCTGTTGAGTTCCCGCAGCATTTCCATTATTCTTGAAAACAGCTGGTATCTTCCACGCAGTAAACGGGACCCGTTCGACTGCGGTCCTGTCTCCTACAACCCCGTCATAATCTCTTTCTCGAAAACTGTTTAAACCAGTGGCTCAAATAGTCGAAAGATCGTCGTCCTCACTCGGGGTACTTACATGGCATGAGGACATTTAAAGACAGTCTGACTGCTTTTGAAACCAAAACTTCACCGAATTCCCGAACTGCTCAGCGAATTTTGAGTATTTCTAATTTTGTGCATGCGGAAAGACTGACACACACACACCCCCAAAAAAAAACACAATCCCAGTACTTTGGCCAATAAATCGGACAGGCTTACAATGGATCTGCTTGGTTTCCGAGTCTGTTACTCGAGTTTCCCCATGGCCATCAACGAATCCTCGCATCTCTCTCGTCACGGAACCGGCGCATATCTAGGGACTGCTACGCCTGATAGTCAGAGAAGGGCGGAATACCACCTGGCTGGCGACGCACGGCCGGTGGCGATTGATTCCGTGTTCGGAATGTCAACTGAAAGTTTCCAGTGTTTTGCGTTACGTATTTATCCTATTTTTTTTTGTTGCTTGTGAGCGCTACAAAGCCGTACTAAGCGTGAGATCCCCTGGTCCAGTTCTTGGATTTATTGCCCCCTTTTTTTATATTCGATACTGGAACCTGCGGCAATGTTTTACATTGGCGGGTACCGATAAAAACCACGTCACATTTTTAAAATTACTGATTATCTTAAGGTTATGCGTTCTACAGATCTCGACCTTTGGTGAGACAGGTTCCAGAGACGGCAAAGGAGTATTCAATGATAGATGGCGCTGCGATAACCACGGCAGGGATGCTATAAGAGTCATAATAGATAACACCTCGAGAGGGCAAAGTAAACCGAGAGTGTATGTCCCAATGACAATGGAGTCTCAGTTATGGTGAGCCACAGGATAACGGGGGGGGTGAGTAAATTTTGCAGTTCTGGTTATGTGTTTGATGCATTAGTTAGATCCCTTTGGGGCTCTGCTGTTAAAGTACGTTAAGCAGTGGCACGACTAAAATGAAAGGGGCTTGTCTACCTGGTTAGTAGTGCAAGTAGTATCAGTTGCGAGGGAAAGCTACAGCAGCTTTCGGTTACCTAGTTCGGCCTGAATTGATAGACCAGTGACTCACCTGGGTCGGTCACAACTGTAAATATAAAAAGAAGTCTCCGTCGATTTTTCTTTTTTAAAGGATTCTTTAATATTTGCTAGAAAAAAAGTAAAAAAGCGGGAATATTAGAAAAAAAAAACCAGGTTAGGCTGAATGGACGTGAGAGGGGGCTTTGTATACACCTTAAGAGCTCTATATGCCTCTCTGTCTGTCTTGATATATCGTTATAAATATAATAACTTCACCATTGCTTAATGAATAAAATTGTTTATTGATAACTAGTTAAATTAACAGGACTGTAACCAAGCATTCGGGAGTTTGAATTCTCTCCCCTTGAATAGAAAGCACGTAGGCCATGTACCATCTAGGGGATGTCTCTGTTCTTAAAGCTGCGGGTTGATTTATCAGAGAAAATAATGACTCCGTTACTAAAGCGTGAAAGAAAACTAAACTTCTTTTTATTGTTGATCGGCTGTCTTCGAAAGGAAATAAAGAGAGAGAGAGACAGACAGAAGTCAGTTTATCACCAAAACCTGGGTCTTCTAGATTGTTTTTCAGTCCTCACTACCGGGCGTAATGAGAAGCATTCTTTAATGGGGCAGTTAACCTTTCTACTGACCTTGAATAATTATATTTGAACTTAAAGCTTTATCTGATTCGGTTTATCGATTTACTCGGTCTAGAATAAAGGTCAAAAGTTTGAAATGTTCGCCATAAAACAGATGCCGTGCATTCGATAGGTTTAGAATTATTTGAATGCTTATCTTAGATCGCGTGGTGACTTTCCTGAACATTTGAGAAAAGCGAATAAGCGTGCGTACATACGTCACGAGGATGGAGCGTGCGGGTTCATAGAAATATTGCTGAACATCGAATGCTTAATTTAGTATTCTAAACTTTTGGCTGGGCTGCGAATGTACACGATTATTTTCCAGCTCCATCGTTTTGAGCTGTGAAACTGCATCCCCCCTCCTCTCTTTTCCATCCTCCTCCTCTCTCTCTCTCTCTCCCCTCCTCTCTCTTTCCATCCTCCCCTCTCTCTCTCCTCTCTCCCCCTCCCTCTCTCTTTCCATCCTCCCCTCTCTCTCTCTCTCCCCTCCCTCTCTCTTTCCATCCTCCCCTCTCTCTCTCTCCCCTCCCTCTCTCTCCCCCTCCCTCTCTCTTTCCATCCTCCTCTCTCTCTTTCCCTCCCTCTCTCTTTCCATCCTCCTCTCTCTCTTTCCTCCCTCTCTCTCTCTCCCCCTCCCTCTCTCTTTCCATCCTCCTCTCTCGCTCCCCCTCCCTCTCTCTTTCCCTCCCTCTCTCTTTCCATCCTCCTCTCTCCCCCTCCCTCTCTCTTCCCATCCTCCTCTCTCTCTCTCTTTCCATCCTCCTCTCTCTCTCTCTCCCCCTCCCTCTCTCTCTCTCCTCTCTCCTCTCTCTCTCTCTCTCTGTACTGACGTCATCTCTCTCTCTCTTTCTCTCTCTGTACTGACGTCATCTCTCTCTCTCTCTCTTTCTCTCTCTGTACTGACGTCATCTCTCCTCTCTCCCCATCTCTTTCTCTCTCTGTACTGACGTCATCTCTCCCCATCTCTCTCTCTCTCTGTACTAACGTCATCTCTCCCCATCTCTCTCTCTCTCTCTCACTTTTTTCTTCATCTCCATACAATACTCATTGAATAAAACTCAATTACTATGAAAAAAAGAAGAAGAAATAACGACCACATAAATTCTGATTTGTTTCCAATTTTTCTCCAACCTTTCTTAACTGATAAACAATAAGAAAACTTTTGTAGCCAGAAAAGCAAAATTTAAACAATTTTTTAGACGGATAAAAACCAAAAAGAAACGAGAGGCGCCAAACATTTGTTAGGAATTAAAAATTTTGTACGCATTTTTTCTGTTATAATGATACGGACAGGAATTTGTGTTAGAGAGTAAGCGAGTCCCAACTTTGGTCTCTGTTACGAGATGCCAGAAGAGTAATATAACATTCTGATGATCGGCATTGACAGTTTAATCGATACCTTCATTCACGATAGCGTTCCTCCAGTAAGAGTGTATTAAATTCTAATTTCTATATTATTCGCTTTCCCTGCTTCTCATTATCCGATGTACACATGGGTTCTCCCTAATCACGGATCTTCGAAATCGTCTCTCTTTCCCTTTTGTTTTTTTTTTGTTTTCCTCTTTAGGCGAAGCTGTTCGAGTAAAAATTCCAAGAGAAAGTTCGGTAAAAGTTTTTTTTCTAAAAAAAAAAGAAAAAAAAGGAAGTAATAACAAGACGGCTCAAATAATTAAATAAAAAAAGTAATCGAGTCAGCTTTGAGGTAATCTCATCGTAATGGTAATAACGGAGACTTGCGCTAGTTGTTACAGGGATTTCAGCACCAGCAAATTCTAATTAAACATACAGCGACGGTATACGTTCAATTAAGGATTACTGGTGCTGCAACCCCTGCAGCGGCTAGCAGCCCCGGGCTACCTTAATACAAAACTCTACTTACCAGTGTTCTTTAATATAAGATTCTGATGTATACGGTAAGATCCGTCTATGGACGTCTTACGGTAAAATTCAGCGTCACGCTCTGCAATACAGCAGTCAAAATAAGAAGGAACAATTATGGATGGATGAAATATGTTATTGCTTTAACAATTTGAAATTCTAATTACGCCCCGTATTATATATTGAGAATTATTTCGGATGAAAAGCCACCGGTGCTTGGTCCTTTAACGACGTCTCTAATGAACCGAAAACTTCTGCTCTAGGTCCTCAGACGGCATCAATTATGGCAGTCATATGGAACGTGGGAAGTTGTCGGGTTTTTGGTCTTAGTCATTAAAGAGCGAGCCGAGACGGCTTTTCGGCCAGGTGTGAAGACATTCAGGGTTAGGTTGGCTCTAAAATTATTACGGTGCTGCTGCCGTCTATCGGCCGCATTAGCGTTAATCACGTTACCGTCACGTTCAGGACGTCTTTCTTCAGAATCATCGAGTAAGGAAACGATGGCGAATAAATAGCAACAGTAAATAGCACATTTTGCCAGTTTTTTTTTTAATGAAATATCATAGAAGGCTTTGTTAAACTGACGGCTGAAGAATTTGCTCTATATTTAAAATGTATTCAAAGAGTCGAAGACGTCCAATTACGGCTCTCGTACAGACACCCAGCGGCCTTACGAGGTAAAAGAAGTAGTCTTCATGGCGGGTAGTCATTATGGCCGTCAGGCGCCGATTGAATAACAAGAACCGAGAGTAGGAATCTCGGAGCCGAAGCGATCTGCACGAAAGGCAAGCAAATTGATTCTTCCGCAAACTAATGAAGTGCTGACAGCGGAAAGATGTTTACTGCGTCTTAGGATTCTGCCGACAGAATCAGATGCCATCGCAAACAGTTAATTATGGGGAATGCAACTGACCTGCCGACATCACCAGCTTCGTATATAATTCTTGAAGACTCTGCTGTTGTTATCTGCTTTGTTATACCAGACAGTTAACGTCAGCCGGGCGTGACGCAAGAAACTAAGATAAGCGAGTCCAGTGCGCTTCGACTTTGACCGATAAAGCAAAAGTACCTACTAGAACTCTTAGTTTGTAGATGGAGAAAACCGGAGTACCCAGGTCAAACCAAGTCGGCTCCCTGCAGAAACCGAACTCTCAGCAGTAGCACCACTGCACTGGGGCGCCACCAAGCAGCAGAGTACGATTGAGAAGACCCCTTTATTAACAACTGAAAATGTGAATACAAGTTTTCTCTTAATAACTCGAAGTGACAGGCACCTCCCGAAATATTTCGAGTTATGCAAAAAGTTTTGACTTATCAAAAGTTGGCTTTTTATCTAAGTTATGGCTTCAATTCTATGCATTTCTGTTTTTAAGGTAAGCGTTTTAAATCTTATCGTCATGGAAAGAGTAGTTGGAGGAATGTCAGACTAATTTATTACGTTTCCTGTACTTTCTAGCCTCTTTTCAACTTAGACAATCGCTTGATACTTCGTCTTTGCGAGTCCGCGGTTTGTTTCTGTGAAGCCGTAATGATATGTGACTTGCTATACTGACGAGCTGCTGCTACAGTGGCTGGTCAAAAGACAAATGATACAGGAGAGAGTTGTGCATCTTCTAAGAGATAGGAGAATAAACTGCGATTTCTTATTTCTTTTAATAGTATATCAAACGTTCACATTTCGCAACTTGTCACAATAAACACCCTGTCATTAACTGACAATAAATTAGTAAAGTAATTAGCTTCATCGATGATCAGCGACTTATGAAAAGAAATTTACGGTTTCTTAACAAACGCTCGGAATATTGCAATCAAAATCAGTCATCCAATGTCCCATGACGAACAGACAGAGTTATAAGAATAAATTAGCACGTAATTGCATTTCAAGAGACTAAAAAATTCCTCGACTTAGAGCAAGTTCAAGTTATCCATAGTTTTTACAATAGAAAATTACAGAGTATGACGCACGAGCTAGCTGTAGATTGAATTAATAATTTTACATAACTTTATCATTCAGCGAATTATCAATTTCCATATCTTCTAAGGTTATTTTAATTTAATATTAATTTTCATCCTTCAAAGATAGTATTTTTTCAAACGAAATACGAGGTCTGTTCAAAAAGAAACCGAACTTTTTTTAAAAAAACAAATCTATTGCTTTATTAACAATTTAATCAGACTTGTCTCCTTCAAAATAGTTTCCTCCACTGTTGATACACCGCTCCCAATGTTTTTTCCAGTTTTGGATCGCGTGTAGACCGATGAGTAACTGACGTGGCTTGATGCGGCCATTATTAGACTGAAGGTCAAGGTCACCGATACACAGCACTGCAGTTGCGAACACGCTGCGCCGGCTGGTTGGCGCGCTGTTTTAAAAGTTCGGTTTCCTTTTGGACACACCTCGCATATATATATTGTTTTGGTCTGGCATTAAGTTTGACTCATTATTTTTGTAAGGTCTTCTTGACGTAAAAGTATAATCAGTTAAATTTTTATTTAATTAATTCAGTCTCTTCTTGGTGCAGTTGTTTTATTAAAGATGTTGACAGTTTAAGGGGGAGGGAGATATAATGTCAGAAGAGAGATGAAGTAAATATAGAGAGATATGTGACGTCGATATAGATAGATATATGACGTCAGTACATAGATATATGACGTCAGTACAGTGATAAATGACGTCAATATAGAGATATATGACGTCAGTACAGAGAGAGAGAGAGAGAGAGAGAGAGAGAGAGAGAGAGAGAGAGGCATTTTACTAGGATGACTGAAGAAGGAATCTTTGGCCTTCTGAACGATCGGAAAAAAAGAGAATTCCCTGCTCGTTAGAGATTTAATTTAGATATTTAAATCCTCTAAAGGCTTGGGGCATCTAGAAAACAAACAAGCACTTTTTAATATTATACGCTTCCAGGCTATAAAAGGCTTATGTTTTAAGACCAAGGTTGATTGCAGGTTCAACATTAGCAAGGGGAGTTTCAGCATTAATGTGGCGAAGGCTTACAACAGCCTGCCGAATAAAACTGGTCAGGCTACCGGCGCCATGTCATTTAAAAAGCCATTGAATAATTTGGGTGAAAGGATAGGAGAGGATGGATATCAAATGGAAGCCGTTCTGCCCCCCTCTGTGAATAACTATGACTATATATATTTAAAAAAGGCTTTATTTAACAGTGTACGGCGTATAATTTAATACAAATTTTAAAAAATAAATATGGAAAATATTACATAATTTTTACACTAAAATTTCTGTTCGTTTGTTGGAGACAAAAGATCCAGACTTATTTACACGAGGCGAAACATCTGACTGTTTTACATCCGCATAAGTCAGGTCTGAAATTACAATAAAAGACGACTCCTGAGACTCGGCACGATGGATTTTTAAACCTGATCTTTCGTTTTCATTTACAGTCTTAATACGGGACAGGTTTCCATTATCACCACGGCAACAATTCCTACAAGAATATCTGCTCTAGGATCTTTAGGAAAAGGAAAAATTTTAATCGTGAGAAAGTAAAAGTCATCAGTAATAAAAACGGAGATAAAAATAAAAAAATCAACTAAAACCCGCTGTGATTTATTATATCCTACAATTTTTAATGAAACTCAACAAATAAATAAACACACACACACACAGATTTTTCTTAAAAAAAAATAACTTTCTTAGCAATTCCTGTACATTTAAACTTTTATCTCTCTTCAAATATTAATAGAGTACAGCGTGATTCTCCTGCGGAGGAGACTACAAATGACTTAGGATGAGTCATAGTTGTGCAGGATGGCGTCCTCGAACCTAAACTGTTCGACCTAACTGACAAAGGCCTTTATTGTGCTCTGACAAATTATTCGAATATTAAAAATAGTTATCAAAATTTAAAGTAAAGACCCTTCGTGCTCTTCTGTGCTTGTTTGAATTATGGTAAAATTAAAATAAAGAACACAAAATCTTTCATAAAGATATTGATTTAAATAAAGAAGACCCAATCGTAATGCTTTCATTACGAAAACAATGTGGAAATAATAGCGCAGCTTTAAAACAGCAGGGTAATTATACAGAACCAAGTTTACTGAAAGAGAAACCTTAGGTGCTGCCAGCTGTTTGGATATCATCACATGCATCCAGTCCGAAAATTATGTATTCGTGTCCACAATACTCACCTCGTAGTTTCAGATTAATCCAACCGCGTTCGTTCCTTGAAGAGACAAAACCTGATCCTTTTATCTCTCACGAAGCGTATGTGGACTTGGCGATAAGTGAATTAAGCGCTAGGATAATAGGTGAGAACTATCCTGGTCTAGGCGTTTTAAACAAATTATTCACACATTAAAGTGAGTAACGTGCTACAAAGTGGCACGATAGCTATAAAACGGCTACGTTATGAGATCTCTATTCAGTAATTAATATTTAGTTCTCCATTGATCTGAGAGAGAGAGAGAGAGAGAGAACTTTATAATAAGTGGGCTAATTTGGTTTCTCCTTATTTGGTTTTGTCTTATCGCCTATGGCTCAAAACATCTGAAAGTTGGTTTTTCCTTAATTCACCTATGGAAAGTTCAGTTACGTAATCGGAATGATGGCTTCTCATCTCAAGCCACTTTATACCCCTCCTTTTTGCGTAACTAATCTAAATTAAAAAAAGAGGACTTGACGACGGACCTTTGGTCGGTGGATGGATCTCTGTTCAGGTCGTCGCTCGTTCAGACGTCGTAAGCCAACGACTCGCAGAAAACGAATGTTAAGGGCATGAAGACTTCAGGTTTGTTCGAATGGTCGCTTCGACCAAAAGGATCCCTCGTCACAGGCCCTGATTCTTCAGCAGAACCGTACCATGCACGGCAGCTGCTCGATTTGGTGTCGCTGTACGGGTGAACCAAAGTTATGGTTTTGAAATCAGTCAGAGGAATGAGAGAAACATGTGACACGCCATTTTACCGAAGGTTACTGAATCTTCTACGAGGGCCATTTTCTACAGCTCTCAATCGATCCATACACTTTAAAAGTATTTCTTGAAAGCCAAAAAACTCAAATCTCTGTTGTTGTTGTTGTTGTTGTTGTTGTGCTATCCAGTTTACTTTTATTATGTTAGTTTTTTCCGAAACTAACCAAGGCATTTCTTCGTAGCCCACGGAAGGAAGGCCCCGCAGTAATAGCGGATACCAGCCATCGTCGCCTTTTCTGCCCTTGATCAGATTTTGTCCACTCATGTGATTCCACAATGCAATAAATTAACAAGAACCATCTGAGTCGCTTCTTGTTGTTTTTTTTAATTGAGTAAGATAAATCAGAAGCTTGTCAAAAATGATTTATTATATAAAGAAAAAAGTTCTCATAGATAGTGCGTAATTACTGCGGGTTGGAAATTATCCACTAGGGTGAGAATGATGAATGTGCTCATCAGTCCGGTGGGTTGTAAGCGGGAGACAGATGACAGGGCGAGAATCAATTTCGGTTAAAAAAGAGAAGCTTAAATAAATCGAACATCCAATAATTGGCTTCTTTAGTCCTTTCCCATTAACATTACTGGTCTAGCGGTCATTTTCCTGAAGATAAACTTACGTAACTTTTAATTTTTTTTTTTAAAAACGTGTGCGACAGGTCTCCACCGGTAATTAAATAATCCCTCGCACCTTGCCTCCTGCTGGTAATTCTAATCAGCTGTTCAAGGAATTATCATAGTTCCCAAGGCAGTTTGCGTAAAAAGGACACGCCAATTACCAACTGTCATTTGATCGTCGCGCTAAAAACGGGCGTTAGGGTTTCGAATATCTAGTTATATTTAACGAGATTCCTCGATCTGACGCACGATCCCTGCGCCATATCTATTAGTTTGCTCTCTCACATATACACGATAAAACTAACTTATCCAACCCTTGTCGATGATGTCGTTTACGTACAGGACAACGTGGGTTTTTTCCTTAACGTTTGTCACTACTTTGGCAGGCCAATCACACAAGACGGAAAGCAGGCTTCTGTTAAGGTCGTCCTTGGACAATATATATATATATATTCCTTTCGGACGCATCGCCTGCGTCGCACTAAAGAAACACAATCTCGTCATCGATGAAAATCAATTAAAATGAACTGTCAGTAGACTCCCAGGAGCAGACACTGGCTTTCATTTTTTAAAACATCTAAGCTCTAGAGTTACCTACCTTTGCGGTTCGTATGGATGTATCTCGTACACGGTCTATATCATTGTTTATGCCTACGAGGTTCCCGATGCGCACGCACAAAACAAGCGCTAATAAAAACACCATTAGTATCGCAATTAACCAAATAATTACTCGCTGCTAAAGCTTCCGTGAACATACGTGTATCTTTAAAAAAGAATATGCGATTTCATCTCTTTTATGTTATGTTTTTAATGCTAAACGAACTAATCTAGCTGGTTTATAATAACTTTATCGGATTTGGACTTCAAACAATTAAAGTTTAATTAAACTATCTAGGAACGTGGCTTCTGAGATGATGCGAGATATATTCAGCAAATTTAATCTGTCAGCGGCATATTCTCATTGAATACCTTTTTATTGTATTTATATTTTAAAATTTCTAAATGAAGATAAAAGTATTTTTAAAATTGAATTTGAATATACTAACAAACCAAGTCACTGCAGTTTACTGCAAGTAATATTTAATCTTTTCCCAGTAACTTTCGCCCCCCCTAAATACTCTTTAAGCTTTTATTTCTCGAGTGATCTAAAGGCAGAGAGATTATTACCAGTTAAAACGGTGGGATTTATTTATCACATACCGAAACACAGATATATCATTCGAAGTAACAGCTTTGGTCTAATCAGCTGCACACCTTCCTCTTGCAGTTATAAAGATAGCACGGTCGTCTTAAGTTATTATCCTTTAATCTTGGGGTCGAGTGGGCAATTTGAGTTTGCGTTAGTGATCTCCTTGTGTCCAGATCTACTGATTTATATTTCCTAAGCGACTGAAGAGTAGAGACAGCTATCTGGGATGGATGGCATATTTACTTTGCAAAATACACCAATCCAGCCAATCAGAAAGAAGCTACTATTGTAAGAAAAATAAAAAAGAACCCACGTTTTACACAGGCAGTTAAAACTTGAAATTACAAGCGTGTTTGAAAATTTTCTTTGTAAACGAAGATGTAATATAATATATAATGAATTTAAGAGAAGCAGGATATCTCAGTTGTAGCCCAGATTAAGGAATTTTCGATGAGCTATGGCGTAACTCCAGTTTCTTTGTTGCAAAAAGGCTGCATCCGCGAGATTTTATCTTGGCAGCACTCATACAACCGAATCTGCCTAACAGGGACAGTAACGCCAAATCCATAGCTGTGATTTTAACTTCAAAGGGGGGGCACGGATCCGTACTGCTGGGTCCGGCGACGGCAGACCAAAGATATGAGCATGGAGGCTACCACTCTTAAACTGGCGTAGATTAATACCGCGCTTGGATTGGTCTTGATCCTTGCATCAAATTGCATGGGATAGAGACAGTTCTAATTCTACACTTAGTTGCAAGGTGTAAACCTTAAAAATCTATCTATATTTATTTTTTAAAAGTTTCCCGAGTTCCCTGAATTTTTCCGAAACAGGGTTATTATTTTAGCGAGATGCCCCCCTCAATTCAGTGCATTATCACCACGCATAGCCGCTGGTTTGCTTAATGATGAGAGGGAGAGAAATTCCCGATGGAAGCACAGGAAATAAATTATTAAACTTCTTACTACTTATCGTAGACTCAATAGCAGTAGCAACACTATGTTAGCCTACATTCAGCAGTAACCCTAAACACGTCGCTTAAAATTACACAGTTCTGATGCGTAATTGATTACAATTACTTCCCTAGAGTAATGTGGAGGTGTTCCATAGCTTTTCTATAATACGGTACATCGCATCATAGCCATGAACAAACTTCACTAACATCAAACAGACTCATCCATGCTTTCGTGTTCCACGATGGTTGTTCCCGTGTCATTTAGAATGTTTCTTCTATCATTCGTCTGCTGGAATTGTAGTCTTATTGTCTATTAGCAATACTGAACCTAAGAGACACTGACGATTTTCAAACGATGAAGCAATAATAGCAATAATAACACGTGATTTAGATGCTTTGCTGTCGATGCAAGCCCAGGAAATGTTTCGCTATCTTTTATGACTCGATCCGGGACTGAAAAATAAAATTGGATAAAAGCTTTTAAAATGAAATTATTATTCATGGAATCGCTAATGATGAAGATGCCATCTGTAACTGTATTAAAGCTTTAGTAATATTTCATTTGTGTCAGCCTTGCGAGATCTTGTAGGTTTTGCTGTTGTTGTTTTTTACCATTGCGGCTGCAGCTAAGGTCCAAACATTAATTTTAAAATTTAAAACAGAGAAAATGAAAACGATAAAGTGTAACGAATAGAATTATTTAAAATAAAACATAAAATGCAAATGTAATTATAAATCGGCCATAGAGTAAAACTCACCTTTGTTTAAAATGACTGGAGTTAATGTTTCATTTTATCTAAGGTTACTTGTGAAAAGATTATTTGTTATTGAGGAGTTAGCAGTTCAAATGTGTTTAATAATAATTATGAAAGATTCTACTAAGGAACTTCATTAAATTTGTCTTGACTGATAAAATAAAATCGATTAAAAAGTTTATAAAATAAATACGAAACTTTATTTAATGCCCAATAGCAAAAACTTAAACTTTTTAACATTCATCCGAGACTGGAAAAGCAGATTTAAAAGACCAGAAGCGGAGATTAGATTGATGAAGCGATTTTAAAGGAAGAATACATTAAAGAAATAGTTCCTAATGCTGTGGTATCGAGATCAGCGTCGATATGGGCAGGTGCTTGTTGGTTTTACTTGATTATATTCCGCGTGCCCCGTCAATTAAAAACTTACTCTGATAATTTAATCCCAGCCTAAATGTCATCAGCAGAGAACAACCCAAACTGGTATCATTAAAAAAAATATGCCAAAATCCTCTAGTTGCAAAATTTCTGACATAAAATCATTTCCTTTCACCCGACAGGTAACTGACGGTCTACTAGTATCTTTACATTACACCATCTGTAAGATGACGAGGCTGTCGAAGCAGATTATGTCGGGTTCGGGTACCTTAACCTTATCGTCTTCTGTCGACACCCAGTTCACTATTCGGGCGGGAAAACGTTTGCGTGGCGTTAGAAACAATGGCCGCCGGCATGCAAATTCCTGACACACACCTGACATGGCTGCCTTAACGAAAGGATTTAGCAAAGCTCCTTGTTTTTGCAGAGGGTGAAAATCCACACGCGACGGGCTTAGCACTAAATCGCAAGAGGAAACGGTGCGACGAGCAGCTAGAGTTATCGGCAGTCAGACCCAACCAGCGAGCACGCTACGCGCTCCACTCGCCCTGGAGCCGGTTTGTTCGAGAACGTCCAGTAACAACGAATCGGGCTGGACCACCAACGGAAATTCCGTAAGTGCAGGTCGTGTAAACCATTCTCAGATATCAAACATACTTCGATTAGAACCGAAGCGAATTTTAAAGCCACTACAAAAGGATTTTCCGGAAAGAAAGCCTTTGTCTTAGTACAGAGCCTTTCAAGTATAAATCAGACACAAATATCAACGAAAACTTGTGATGGTGCTTCACGCATTTTATTGATTCTGTTCGGCGAAACCTCAAGATTATTATTAGGAAAACCAAACCTTTCAAGGAGTAGACAGATTTATAAGGCAATAAATACATGGAGAGAAAAAAGGCATCAGGTCAGCTTCGTCTGACGGAAACAGCTTAAACAGCCAGAATGTCTTTTACACGCATTCGACGTAGAACACCCGACGGAACACAATTAGCGCCGCGTTCTTCTGAGATCGAGACCCTGGAGAGTATCACCGATACGGAGAAGTAAGAAAAGGTTCCTTAAAAAAAAGAGGAAATGAGTGTGTGTGCGGGGATGGGGCGGGGCGAAATTTGCAGACACGTTTGGCCGCGAAGACGATTGACGCGACAAAGAAAGCAACTGACCAGCGCGTTAAGAGAGAGAGATGACGTCATCACAGAGACAGATATGGCGTCATTACACAGAGAGAGAGATGACGTTATGACATAGACGGCTATGGCGTCATTACAGAGAGATGACGTCATCACAGAGACAGATATGGCGTCATTACACAGAGAGAGATGAAGTTTTGACATAGACGGCTATGGCGACATTTCAGAGAGATGACGTCATCACAGAGACAGAGATGGCGTCATCACAGAGACAGATATGGCGTCATTACAGAGAGAGAGATGAAGTTTTGACATAGACGGCTATGGCGACATTTCAGAGAGATGACGTCATCACAGAGACAGATATGGCGTCATTACAGAGAGAGATGACGTTATGACATAGACGGCTATGGCGACATTTCAGAGAGATGACGTCATCACAGAGACAGATATGGCGTCATTACACAGAGAGAGAGAGAGTCGGGAATAGCAACCAAAAGCTGACAAGAACGGCACCGAGCGGGGGAATCAAGGAGGAGGGAGGTCGGGGACCGCGTGAGACTGAAGCGAAGTCAGTGACCCGAAACTGCGCATGTCAGGAAATCGAGCGGCAAACAAACACGGCCGTTAATCCGGGCAGAGAATTATCGAGGTGGCAAGCGGACCCCAGAAAAAAAACTACTCGCACGACCACAACTAAATACACCAGAAAGAACCACCGAGAGTGAAAAAAAACCATTTCGATTTATGTTCTCAAGGACGGCCGGAACGATCGCAGACACGCCCCACTTCTTGGTTTGATATTTTTCTGAGACATTAAAACCGTCAGGTTCAGAAGAAAACTATTTTTGATAGCGGATTTCGCATAGCAGGCTGAACAAGATCTGACAACTACCATCCGTACGCACGTGCTCCACCTCTGATCCCCGCGTGATAAGCCCTCGTCATGTGTCTCAAGTTACCTCTCGACGTCACAAGATGGCGTCAGGATGTTTTAATTAATTTCTATACTTTCATTATACAACTGGAGAAGTCGAACAAAAATCACAATTAAACAATTTAAAAAGCGGACTGTTCTACGGATTAATATATTCGGGGAAAGGATTCTTCAGTGGGAGGGGGGAGGTAGAATTAAAACATTCTACTCGAAGTTTTCAGGGCCAAGAGATCATTTCTGCAAACAATTACAATCGATTGAGCAGCAACAGATGGCCGAAAGTCCGATCTGACAAACACTTGTTGTAACTAATTAGCGAGGAAGATGGAGACTGAGGCAACAACTCGGAATGAAACCTGTGAGCGCGGCTACCGAGAAGTAGACGACATCGTTATCTGAATCAATTTGGGGACCTGGTACACTTTCGATCGATATTCCTGGTCCTGCTGTTTATATACGACACCCGTCAGCTCGGACGTAATGTGCATGTTAGGGGAAAGGAACAGTCAAGTCTAAAAATTAAATGTTGCAGAAACTTCTCAAGAGTTAATTTCCCTCTAAAAAAAAAAGATTAAAAAGCCTCTCTGTCGATCTGAGTCATAATTTTGATGATAAAATAAAAATCAATTGGGAATGTAGCACACTGGAGGAAGGACTCCATCATTTCCGCGATTTTAACGACTGACATAAAACATCAAATCATCTCTAAGTGGCTTGTACACGACATTCGCCGCCTCTCATCTTGAATGTCATCCAAACGAGGCATAGGTATGGAGTTGTATTTCTATTGCAGTCATTAAAGACAAAGTAAAGATGCATTTTTTTTTAAAGGCCAGTTTAGAATTTAGCTTTTTGGTATTTAAATCAGCATACGCTTTTCAAATACTTTTTTACTGATATGGAGGAAGTATGCAGTGGTAGAAAAAATCTTATGCACTTTTCCTATCACGTGATAAGCTAACAGGTCTAATAAAGCCATGTAATTACTTGTGATTAATACTTCCCCTACAGTGTTGAAACTCTTGTCATGTACATGATTCTACAGATACTGACATTATCCGGTGTCCCTTTACTAGTCTATATGCTGCTATATTTGCTTACCAACAATGTTCAGGCCAGGACTAGCCAGCTTATCCAGAGTGGAATCCACTGCTTTCCATCTTTAGCATGTTGCATTATACAACTTTCCACCTTTAACATTAAAAAAAATTAATTATAGATCTGATTCAGAGGATTATCAAGAAGCTTTCCTAATTTCCCTACTGCCATATTTAAAATCTGCAATTTAACTCTTTATCTGCCATAAACTTTTAATTTAAAGTTATTTACTGACGTTGCGAAAATTAATAGAATTCTTTCTACGTTATGGTAACACGAAAAGGAAACTTGTAGTTATCAGCATCGAAAATAACTTACTGGCAAATATATTGTGTAGTTTGTAAAAGACAAAGTAAAAAGAACTACTAGGTAGGAACGTGTCATTTTAAATTTATTTTATAGATGGTTAATTACAAAAGTATTTCATTAGTATAAAGCTGTGAAAAGAAAATTAAAGGCAGGTAACTCAGTCTAGTTTTATTTTGACATCTTCTAAAATTATTTGCCGTATGTGTAAAAATAAACTTGAAAAGGAGTTCTTTCACTTAACTTAAATATTTATTTTCTAGCTGGCTTACTTAGCTATTGTAAGTTTATATCGATCAAAGCAGCAAAAGTTTGATTAACAATAGCAACCGATCGGTTCGCACTTCTATATTATTACTAAAGAAAAGCTGAGGTTTCCTCCTCAATACTGAGCCTTCTTTCCGTCGGGGAAATTGGCCTAAACTATAGGCAGAACTTCCAGCTGATGTCTAACGCTGCGTGTATTTCTTAAAACTGTTTAAATACCATTCTTCGTTTCCATTGTGAACGACCACTCGAGCCCGTCGGTTACCGCCTGTTTCATGATTGAAAGCTAAGATAGAAGAAAATCAGATGATAATTTGGATTTAAATCATCTGACAACCAAAGGTTGTAACCAGAATACTTCACGTGTTAATCAACGCCGGTTATATTCACACGAAATGTACAAATCCTACGTGAGACAATTAAAAGAATCGCTGTTTGTTAACACGGGTTTTTGTTTTTGTTGTTGTTGTTGTTTTTTTACGAAATATTTCTTATTTTCCATATTGAATAATGGGAGGGAAAAGTTAAAATATTTACATTTGTTTGGAAATATTCCAATATTCCGCGTTTATCGGACATTTTTTCAGAATGTCTGCCATCAATCGGGTCCCATTGTTCTCAGCCCCGAATTCCGGTCAGCAGTTCTTATAGCATTTTTTAAAAAATAAACGGTTGTCTCCCCTTATAGTCAATCTCTAACTGCTGAGAAAAAAAAATTAACCAACAAGTTAAATAAAATAATTAATTTATATTTTTTCATTAAGGCTCGGGTCAGTATATCTTTAGCAAAATTAACCCTTATTTAATATGCAGCCACATTTCTCTTATATAATTAAAGGCAAAATCAAACGAAGAAAACTAGCGTTGTGTCGTGATGGATAGAAACTAAATAACTGAAAACGTCTCGTCGTTCATCTGCGGTCATCTCTTTGCTTCGTTGACGCTTATAATTAAACTCCTGAGTTCCTGTAGCTACGGACGTGAAAGGTTCAGGGGTTTCGCGTTGTTCGAGAATCTATAAAGAAACAAAACACGCCCACTCACGAACGTAACTTACCACGGAATTGGTAAAAGCAGACTCAAACCGAATCTTCTTTTTAAATCGAGACATGACATAATTTCGATTGTCTGAGTTTTACAAAGAAATTATTTTGGGCATTTTATTTATATATATATATATTTTAAAATGATTGCCGTGCGCCTCTCTCTCTCTTCTTCCCCCTCTCTCTCTCTCTCTCCATCTCTCTCTCTATCTCTCTCTCTTTCCCCCTCTCTCTCCATCTCTCTCTCTCTCTCTCCTCTCTCTCTCTCCTCTCTCTCTATCTCTCTCTTTCTCCCCTCTCTCTCTCTCTCTTGGAGGACAGCTCGGTATCTCCACGCCGGCCGGCGATCACAGGTCCCCGGATCTTTGAGCGTGGTATTGATCTCCATCATGGTCTGCTTGGACTTGCACTTAGGACATAATGTCTCATCGCATCGCCGTCGACGCCGATAGCTCTCCCCCCCTTTTTTTAGCTCACACGATCGCAGGCAGCATTGAGTCCGTCCATCTATATATCCCTTTCCTTGGTCCAGACGAAGTTTCTATTCTGAACCTGGCGAACCACCGCCAGGTGTCTAGAACGTGTCGAGCTCGTCGGGAAAACCTGTTGCTCAGCCCCCCTTTATCACTGCGCTTATTGGAACACAATAGCAATTCTGGTATTCTTTTATTTCGAGCGCTATAAACCATCCCTTTAAAGTTCCTCAAAGACAAAAGATTTGCTGACAGCATAATCTTTTGTTTCTTAATATATCCGTTAAAAAAAATTTTGACATAGAAATAGTCCGCAAGTGTTAAAGCTACTGTCAATTTCAACTCGATATTTCCCCCCTTAATTCGGCGCCAGATTTTACTCGCGATAACTCATTACCGTATCTCAGGTTAAAAAAAACTGGATTATTTTCTTCAGTGATGTGTTATTATTTCGAAACGTCATCAAGAAGCAGCACTGCTGGATGTGTTCGTCCATCTAACTGACTGAGGACCTAAGCAGAATTCCCTGTCGCGAAGGTTCACGCATATTTGCGTGACCGGGCCACCTTCCAGCTGTCTTGGAGAACACTGGAAGAGAAAATCTTGAGAGATCGCTATCCGCACGCACACCGACACCGGGAGAGTACGTGTAGCGTGCAGCGGAACCCGATCAGAATTAAGATGCATTTTCCGGCGAATGCTATCGACCACTTGACCCCAAGGTGGACCTAATCAGATATAAGGGTTCGGAATCAGGTCTGCGATAGTTAGAAGCGTGCCGGCCAATCGTACCGCTGGCTCTGAATAGCGAGTGTGGCCAGTAGTAGGCTGACTGAGTTATCCAGGATCATCGGTTAGCGAATCCGCCCGCGCCTCTGAAAAGGGCTGTGTTTTGGGGCCAATTAATCACAGAAACAAGAAGGAAATGTTGTAGACATCCAAAGAAAACTAGTACAAATTATACCTTTTCTTTCTCTTTTCAATTTAAGAGAAACAATGCGAAACAACAACGGGATTTTGTAAACATCAAAAAGCATTCGATTGCTAGAATTAATCAACGAACAAAGGCCTTTATTTGTTTATTTAAAGAAATTTTCATATCTCCCCCCCCCCGTTGATTACTTAACTCAGGTTTAATGTCTTAGCTTCTACTTCCGACCAGAGGCTTATTAAAGACACAAGCTCCTCCATATCACTGTTGGCGCTGCAGAAGACATGGTGGGTTTCTGCTTCTAACGTACCGATCACAGAAATCTAGGAATACTGGATCCAGTATCACATTATTCCACTTTAAAAGATCTACGTCGCAGTTTGTACAATGCAGCCCACGAAGTAAAAGAAGCAGCAAGCAACAACGACACGATGATTAGCATAATCAACACTTGGTGCAACAACCTCTGCTTGTTTGGTCAGCATAATGGCCAGATCCTAGAGGTTCTATGAAAGGGGCTTCCCAGCCTTGAGCGCCTACCAAGGAAGCACGCCTTGGCAGAATTATTGCAAAAAAAGAGTTTGTTGGCTCTAAGAACGAAGCTACAATGATCCTAACACTGCGCGGTCGTCGATCAAGAGGCAGAACCAACAACCCCATCCAGGCAGCTGTAACTAGTCCGGCGATATATAACATTGACTTGCACTTTTATCTGCCATGATTCCTCCCCCACATTGTAACGCTGCCAGTTCCATATGAGCAATGTTGGCAGTAACATGGTTCTCTCCTTGGTGCCACCACGCATGTAAACCGTCGGCAGAGAAGCCCAAGTCGAATTTACTTTAATCGGACCGACATCAGCTTTCTAGGCAAATAAAAGGTAACGATGACTCTAGGGGGGGGGACAGTAAATAAACATCTTGCGCCTAATCCTGCAACTGATGTCGGTTTATTTTTTTTCTGGACATCGACTCCATCTGACTGCCTACTCAGATTTCTGGATTTGTGCAGTAACAAGTAACTTGTTCCTCACCGTTATACATCTGAGCATCTGTCGATGATGGACATCTGCTTCAGGTGATTGATTTTCGCTGGTCTGTCTACGACAATACTGGTCTACAGATAGCAGATACTCAGCTGGATAACAACTAACTGCGAAACATTGAAATTTGCAGCAACTGTGTCATGCCTGCTGCCACTTTAAAACTAACCTACCGCACGGAGTCTCTGATCAGATCAAACATTTCTGCGGGTGACTAGTATATATTTTACAGCACTATTAATATCGGCGTGAATTTTAAAATTCTCGTTTATAAATAATTAGAAGTGTGGCTCATATAATGTCACGCGCAAACACGTGATTCCAGTGCGTGCTTTTCACTTTTTTTTCTACGTAGAGCTTGACATAGATTTAGGGGTCGACGACATTTGACTTTAGTTTATACCCTGGATTTTTGTGGGTGATTGTGAGAGAGAGAGAGAGAGAGAGAGAGAGAGAGAGAGAGAGAGAGAGAGAGAGAAGAGAGAAGAAGAGAGAGAGAGAGAAGAGAAGAATGACGTCAGACCGTCAGGAAAGAGAGAAGAAAGAGCGAAAAGAAGAGGAAGGAGAGAGAGAGAGAGAGACGGTCGAGAACGACGAGAGGAGAGAGAGAGAGATAAGAGAGAGAGAGAGAAGACGTCAGTACAGAGAGAGAAGAGAGAGATGGAAGAGAGAGAGAGACGATCACGTCAGTACCGAGAGAGAGAGAGAGAGAGAGAGAGAGATGACGTCAGTACAGAGAGAGCGAGAGAGAGAGAGATGAGAAGGACAGAGAGAGAGAGAGAGAGAGAGAAGAGAGAGACGAGAGAGAGAGAGAGAGATCGTCAGTACAGAGAGAGAAAGAGAGAGAGAGATGGAGAGAGAGAGAGAGATGACGTCAGTACAGAGAGAGAAAGAAGAGAGATGGAGAGAGAGAGAGAGAGAGAGAGAGAGAGAGAGAGAGAGAGAGAGAGGAGAGAGAGCGATGACGTCAGTACAGAGAGAGAAAGAGAGAAGAGATGGAGCGAGAGAGAGATGACCGTCAGTACAGAGCGAGAGAGAAGATGGAGAGCAGCGAGAGAGAGGAGCTTGACGTCAGTACAGAGAGAGAAAAGAGAGAGAGATGGAGAGAGGAGAGATGACGTCCAGTACAGAGAGAGAGAGAGATGGAGAGAGAGAGAGAGAAGACGGTCAGTACAGAGAGAGAGAGAGATGGCGGGCGCGAGAAGAGAGAGAGAGATAGAGAGCGAGAGAGAGAGAGAGAGATGACGTCCCGTACGAGAGAGAAAGAGAGAGAGAGATGGAGAGAGAGAGAGAGATGCGTCAGTACAGAGAGAGAGAGAGAGAAAGGGAAGAGAGAGAGAGAGAGAGGATGACGTCCGTATGCAGAGAGCCCGAGAGAGAGAGATGGAGAGAGAGAGAGAGATGACGTCAGTACAGAGAGAGAGAGAGATGGAGAGAGAGAGAGATTGACGTCCGTACAAGCGAAGAGAGAGAGATGACCGTCAGTACAGAGAGAGAGAGAGAGATGGAGAGAGAGAGGAGAGAGAGCGAAGAGAGAGAGGAGAGAGAGAGAGATTTTTTAACGAGACTTTGTTGGGTCAAACATTTTTGAAGTGATCAGACAAATTCAAGAATCATCTGTCACAGACGCAGTAAATCGTTCGCGGAGGCACGTGACTGCTATTACAGGTTTCTGTAGTTGATGCATGTTTACGGAATGAGAATAAATTCTGGAATCGTATAGTGTATGTCCTTAAGCTTACTAAAAGCCCACTACGGTATTAAAATGGCTTTGTTTTGTATCACCCGACATTTTAAGCTCTACATTTTGAAAAAAATATTTATTACTCTCATTTTACGCATTGCATCTTTATATAGCGTCGCCACTGAAAATATACACATATCTATTAAGTAGTGGAGATTTCTGTTATCTTTTTCATAAGGCAATGCTGTTAAAACTACTGAAAGCCTACCATCTGCTAGCGTCCGTCATAAATTCGATTTGTAGTGGGTGATAAATTTTCGTCCGAAGGAGACACAGTCGGCCGGAAGGTAAAATGGTGGCTTGTTGCCAGAACTGAAAGGCCAGCGTAGGATCTAACCTAGAAATTGGAGTACGTCAGAAAGGGTGAATCACGTTCACTACCGATTAACGTGGCAGAACGTGCGCTAATATAGTACTACAGTGTCAACATTCACAGCGCATGAATCTTCCCATGTGCACTGATCTTAAATACGCGATTATTTCTGAATAAATTTGTTGGACGCGTTACATACGCATTTGTAATACACTACCGGCAAAATATATTAGACAACGCATTTGAACAGATTAACCGGTATCAGTTACTGATGATTAAATATATGACTGCCCATTGCCATAGATTAATATGGTCGTAAGTAAGAAATAAGCAAAGTGTTAACGTATTTTAGTTGAGAGTCAGTTAGAATTAGAATTTGTGAGTTTCGTATCTTTTGAAGTACATCTATCACAACCATTTCTGGAAAATGTTTAAGAAACACTAGCAGGAAGAACCGGAAACAGTTGAGTATAATAATAATAATAATAATAATAATAATAATATAATAATAATAATAATAATATGGATTAGCAGATGCTGTTTTAATACGTTGTTCACTTGGTTAAGTTAGTTCCCATCAGCTATATTATAATGGCAACGTGGATGAACCAAAAAAACCCATCTGATTAATGAAGATTTAAAGATTTGTCTTAACAAAAGTCGTCAATGGATGATAGGGAAAACTTAATGCCGATGTTTGACTGTTTCTCCGTCTGTGTTGAAATCAAGATGGAAAAGGTCGCTAAGTGCACTTCATTTGTATACAGACGGAAAAGGACTCATCGTTGGTGTTGAAGACGGCCCAGATACTAACAGATCAAACAAAGGGGAGAGTGGCTTGATTAGGCAAATCCAGATGTACAGGACATATTCTTTACTTTAGACAATACAGGTGAGCTGCAAGATTACGATCGGGCTCCAGCAGACTTTTGTTTCATCGTAAAATTAAAACTCCGATCAGACATCAGCGACATGGTTATAAGTGGAAGTGCGAGATCGTGACAGGCAAAGAAAGAGAAGGCCGAGTGTACGCCGACGAGGGAGCCAAGCCACGCGAAATTAGTGAGAGTGAACAGGTGCTTGTGAAAGAAACAAAGCAAACTTTCAAAAGGTTGCAAAACTGTACCGTATGAGGTTGTGGAGGAAAAGGGAGGGGACAACGGTATTGTGTTGAGATCTCCCCAGAATGTGGTGTATAAACGAAACACAGCTCAGATCAAACGGCATCGTGAACATAAAGACAAGCGTAAGAGACTGAGAAAGACATTACACAAACGAACATCAGTGAACTGTACGTAGTAGTCCATTAAAACCACAAGTTTTATCGAGACCCCTAAAAGAATAGCACCAGATTTGTTTGGTAACTGGGTCACGTGATGTCTGAGAATTATTAGTTGTAAGACTTTCTAAAGATCTAACTGGCTCGACCTTCAAGTTATAATTATCAATAACATTGAATAAACAAAGAGCTCGCTGGTATACAAAGCCGTTTTTCTGATAACAGGCGCTGTAACTCATTGTAAGACAGTTTTGTTAATTAGAAACATTAGTTTGTTATCACTAGGCTGTTCTTTTAATGAAAAGGGGGGGGGGTTGGTAACTAAGTTTGTGACCAAACCTGTAGTTCGACAGGGCCCCGACAGGGATCTGACTGTAGGGTTGAGGAAATCGGGGAAAGTCGGGTAAAATGGAGAACATGGCTTAGGTGATGCTATTTTAATACATTGTTTACTCAGTTAAATTAAAGATAATTGGAAATATTACAGTTATATAAGAGTTTGAAGAGTTGATATAGAAGATGCACTTTAGCAATGGTAAAGAAAGATCTCAGTCTACATCATTACTGATAGAGGGAGAAACCGGACCCTTAATCAATTTTCTCCAACCTCGCTCAAACACGGAGACCTCAAAGTTTAATCACTTTCGTTTCTTCTCTCTTCTATGAATCAGAAATTGACCGTCACAAAGCTTTTCTCTGTATAAATTCGTTTATCGAAATCATTCTCCCACCCCCTTTTCTAAATGTCTCAGACGGGTTTTCTCTACTAATACTGCTGCAGATGTGTGCGATCGCAAGCGAAAAGCAACAACTTACCGCCTCACAGTTTGAAAGGAAAGGGAAAACGTGGAGAAGCGTAAGAGTGAAAAGACAGGGAGATCACTCGCACAAACGAATGATCAAACAAATAACTACGACATCGTGATTAGAGCCCATTTCTGATAGGCTTGTAATAATAGAAACCTGAAACAAAAAGAAGCCGAAAATAAGCATATTTTTTTCTATACAGAATTAAGTGTTTGGTTTAAATTAATGAATTCTCTCTGCACAGTTGCACCGACTGGCTTTTTTTTGTGGCAGTATTTTATTTGCCGAAAATAAATCAATATCGGAGGAGAGTATAGCGTCAAAGGGCCATTTTTTCCACGTAGTTTTACGGCATAAAGGGCCCCAGAAGTGCCGACGCTAATTATTAAGCGGTGTTTTTATTGGTCAGCAATCGAATCGTTTATATCATAACTTTCAGAATGAAACTAGAATAATTGGGCACCGATCGTAATAAAAGACAAAATAAACTTATTGAATCCACTTATAATATCTTCTTACATTATTTTTTTTACGATAAGTGAAGTAAAATTGAATTTAAATGATGGAAATGGGCTTTAAATAAATTCTGAAGGCCGCGAAATTAAATAGCAGCGTGATAAAATTGATTCGACAAACACCCATTAGGTGAATAACTAAGTCAACCGGGTCAGTGGACTATGATAGAATTACAGTCAAAACCGTCATCTTTTATCTTTTATAGATTTCACAAATTTGTGAGGTTAAATTATTTGCGTTTTATTTTTGACTCTGCGTAAAATTAAACTTTGTAATCCATTTGATGTGATTGGAAGTGTTAATACCAAATTGAAAGTAGAAATAAACGTCAGTGGTACATTTGTAGTGATTTGCAACGTCGAGAAACCTTATTCCCATATTATATATCTACAAGCTGTCCCACAAATACGTATAAAACCTTTTCTACCGCCTAGTGAACAACGACATATTTCTAAATAGAATTTTTGCGTTGTACATCAGACATCTCAAACACGACAGACTACAATATGGGTGTTCCTACCATCGGCATCGACGCAGCAGCACGTTCTTCCACAGGTAAAAAAAAAAGATAGTTGTTCAAGCTTTAACAATTCTTGTACATGGTAGACAGCTGGTTTTGTGGCATGTATCTTGTCCTTCAACACCCCCCCCAGGAAAGAGCTATGGTGCTGTGAGATCTGAAAAACATGGCGAATATTCAACTAGTCCGTCTCGTTCCAAACACTTCTCAGGAAAGTCTTCATCTAGAAATTCCCATACATTTTCGTCACACACTGAGAACGCGTGACGTCGAGTTCGTCCTGTTACGTTGCACGGTGCGTTGAGAGACAAAATGCCTTTGTATGTATGGAAGTGTGTATACGTTATTTTGGGACACCCTGTTTTTATAACAAAAATACTATAACATTTAAAAAAAAACATGGACTTAAATGTCAGATTTTTTTCCATTGCAAGAAATTAAACGAATGATACCATTAAAGAAAACAATACTGAATTAAAAGAGGGTCTTAATGCCATACTCTCTCTCTCTCTCTCTCTGTCTCTCTCTGTGTGTGTGTAATGACGCCATATGTCTCTGTGATGACGTCATATCTCTGAAATGACGCCATATTCGTCTATGTCATAACGTCATCTCTCTCTCTCTCTCTCTCGCTCTCTCTCTCTCTCTCTCCTCTCTCTCTCTCTCTCTCTCTCTCGGACCGCGCAAAAATCTAGGAATACTGATGCTAAAGGAACATTTAATCAAAACCACTACGAGTGATCGAAGCGCAAACTACTGTAAATTCTAAAGCCTTAAATGTAATTTATTCCTTATTAAGAGGTGAAATTCTATCGCTCTTGCCATAGATACATCATAGATACATAGACATCTGTCACTGACTATGATATCATGTTGATTATATAAATAAGAAACTATTTTTTTTAAAAAAAGAACAATGGAGATCAGAAACGAAATGTGATAAATATAAATCTCGGTATAGAATGCATGGCAGATAGCACATTTGTGTATCTTTCAAACAAAGTAAAGGAATGAATATTATTTTTGTAAATAAAGTTTTTTTTTTCTTTCACCGAAATTCTTTACCTTTTTGCACGACTGTTGATAGAAATACCGAAACAAATACACAGAGTTGCCCTATTCGTCTAAACGGACTCCCGTTCCTGGCACCAACATACGACAGCAATGTGTATGCGCACAGCCGAAGTAGTTCGTCAAAATTTGCCGCAATTTTACAGGTGCTAACGGATTTAAAATTTAAGCAATAGGACCATTTTTTAAAAAAATTTCCTAAAATTTCCATACTTAAAATGATTTAATCAAAATCATTGTTTATGGGTAACTTCATCAAAAAAATTTTTTTTTTTAAAGGAAAAGCAGGCGCTCCATCAAATTCATAATGGATTTAGCTGGAAAAGGTTTAACATTCTTGGATTTTTAAAAAAAAAAGGATCGATTATAAGAAATAATGTGACGTGGATATTAAATAGAGGCCGGCGTCATTAAAGATGAGCAATGTGTCGGGTATAATAGCATATTTTATTAGGGCGCAAATGGGATTTCTCGTTTAAAAATATAAAAAAAAGTGAAGAAAGTTTAACTTGAAACAAAATCTTTTGTTACTTCACGTCGTCTGCAGTTATTCAAGGGTTAAAATGGTACCGGAGGGGAGGGAGGGACGGAGGTGTGTGTGTGTGTGTGTGTGTGTGTGGTGTGCGAACTAATCGATAACGCAACGCCGGAAGTGGTTTCTCCCAACATGGCGCAGTCTCGCTATCACTAGAAGCAAATCTTGGTGCGCCTGCACTCCAGCCGAATAGAAACAATACCGCATCAGGAACAAGGTTTGAAAAATTCCCAGGAAAATAAAAAGAAAAAGTAAAGGTCAGATTTTTGTAATACCGATATTTATAATTATTAAACTGGATTATGTTTTTTTTTTTAATAAATTACGTTCAGTTTTGATTTAATTATTCATCCATCTCAATTTTCCGTACAGCTATTGGATGCAGCATTAGACATCTTTTTAATGAAATAGCGGGGGTTTTGTTGTTGTTGTTGTATATTTTAGATAAAATAATTAGCATTGAACCTATATTGATTTTAATCTAAGTTGGTTTTCGGTGAATTGCCGGTATCGCCCTCCCTTTGTATTGTGTAAAATAATACGTAGTCAGCGGTTTATTTTGGTTTTCCTCCCGCCAGACCAGACTCTTCGGCAATCTCTTACCTTTTAAAATAATTAAAACAATCAGGTAACGAGGAAGATAAGTGATCCTAAGCAGTCTGCTAACGTTTGTTTATAAAGTCGTCCTTCGGTATTTGCCGAGTAATCTATGCAATCCTAGATCACTTACTGTACTTTACGTGGCATGAACCATTTCTAAAGCTTATTTACCTTCTTTATAACTGCACATCTCCTTTATCTTTTTTCATTTGAATACTTTGATTTCCTCTAAAACCATACATTTTGTCGTCGTGCATAAAGGATCACTAACTCTTACTGACTTATCACTCAGCTGTTGTTCTTCTGATGTCTGGCGCGATTAATAATGGTGATGGGAGGGAAACAACAAAAATTCTTGACATCCCCCCCATTCTTTTTAGGAAAGAAAAGAGAACAAAGCAAAAAACGAAGCAGTTTGAAAGCAGTAAACAATATTAGGTGTGCAGTTCTGTCTATCATTTCCATTGTCTTCTTTGCCAGAATCTATTACTGTCAAAAATTACCGTTGGCCGGAGTTCGATAGAGGACAAACGTAAACTGAAAACAACTAAAAAGAGATGCAAACAGACGATTAACATCACTGGGTTATTTAAAGCAACACTAAAACCGTTAATAAACATATTGAAAATGTATTTCATTACTCCTCCCGCTTTTGAATAATATATCACATATCATTAATCTCAGGAAAAATTTATGTAAATCTAAACTTTTCACAGTTATAGCATCATAGATGAGGCTACAGCCCTATTTTCGAGAACAACACCCGAGAGGGTAATGCTGCGCCAGAGGCGGCGGCACGAAGAAGCTGAATGTGTTCATTTATGCGCACCAGTTGCGTAAGGTGGCGCTTGAATAGCTTTTGGTATCATAAGGGTTTCTACTTGTACTTTAAAAGAGTTAAAAAACACGCAAGCAAGTGGTGTCCAAAATACCACCAGGACACAATTTCGTTTATTATTTCTTATAGGTATCTACTAATTTTTCATTTTTCACTCAGTCAGTATGCTTACTGTTGGCTAAGATAGGGCGTGGGCTTCTTCTGTTGATGGTGTTTGCATTGTGTGGAGTAATGTAAAGTTGTTGTACGTGTGTGTGTGTGTGTGTGTTATCTCCGAAGAGAAGGGGGTGGGCAGGGAGGCCGAAACGTCTGGTGGAGCGGAGCTCCGTTGGAGTGATCGCTTCCCCGGCCGAAAATCCTCTGGGGAAAAGAAGCCAGGCGCCTAGCTTTCCCATCCATAGGATGTGACGACCCGGGCAAAAAGGATCACTGCTCGGGCAGGAGACTCTCTCACGAGCACCGGTCTACTATTTAATTAAAAGCAAGATTACCCGACGAGCCTCTTCTGGCTGATGGTAACTAAATCGCCTTTACACTACAAAAAGATTTATTTAGCCATTTCCAACGCTCATTTTCTTTCTTTTTTTGGGGTTTAACTTCAATAAAACCAACCAAAGGCCGTACATTTCGAGGCCTGGTTAAGATTCTATTGGACGATTCATCTTCCTCCGCAAGATCTTCTTTTACAGCCGGTTTATTAGCTTTGCTGGCGTCACCTGGTGGGAAAAACTTGAAACTCCCACAAGTTGTCCGCGCTGCCACTTCATTTTCGTGCGCAGAGAGGGAGTAGGGTGGGGGCGATAAACTGAAATTAACTGCCAAATAAAATACCAATAATTAAATGAGGGCGAGAGAGAGAAGCGTATTTGTAAAAGTTGGCACGCGCCTCCGAAGTTTAACGGTGCGACTGGCTGGCGGTCGTCTGGAATTGCATTATCCCAGCATACTGTGCGTTCGTTATCCTTCCGCCTGATGTGGCAGCGAAACAGCGCAGGGAGAAAGTAGGCCGCTGACGGATCGGATGCCATCTTAGCGATAATGCATGAAGGATGCAAGCAAAGTCAGCCCGAACAGCCTTTCTGGGGAAGTCGTCGCGCACTAAAGAGGTTTGACTAGATTTACAGCGTTCACAACGAAGGGTAACAGTATCTCGGCCGGTCGTGGTTAAGAATTTGTGAGTAGTCGTCTGCCAGCTTCAATATTGGCGCCTACAAATTCTGGTCAGAAAAACCATCGGCTGTTTTCTCCCGCGGAGCTGCAGTCGGTAGCTGTAAATGTCGAATTAATGACGCGTATACCTAAAATAATTACATTATTAATGCATAAGAGGGGAGAAAATTCCCAGAACGATTTCCGTAGTTTGCTGATCGGGTGATTGACGTATCCGACGCCGGTGAGACGCTCGCTGGATGCACCACATCCGCGGAGCAGCAGCCATGTCCAGAAAGGGATGTGTTTTCCCTAAACCGAGAGTGTTGTGTCTCGGCGCACGGGAAGGAGGGACGTAGGTGGCGCGACGAGTCTCTCCCTACTCCAGTGATTAGTGGCTGGACCACTGGACTGTCAAAGCTGAGATTCCGAACTCGAATCCCGGTTGCGAGTCTCTTCTTAACGTAGTCTATTTTCACTCTTCCTCCCTCGCCAGCCAGCCAGCCTCGTGGGTTCCTCTGGGGTTTCCTTCCACATCTAGAAAATTAAATGTTTTAGTAGAGAGTCGTGTTCGGTTTGTTCCGTAGCATAAAAAGCTGGCGACACTTACTGTACGGATGGCCGTGTCAGGGCGGAAGGACCTGGCCACCAACCAATCTCATTCTTCTTCCGCGACCGAACCACGTGACTTACAGACAACGTAGTCCACTGCTGTTGAAGGCATTAAAAAAAAAAAAAACTGTTTAAAAGAAATGAATAAAAAAATTTATGCATTGTTTTTCTTTTTATCCCTTAATAGACTCGTATACTGTCGTCAAGCGATCAACTTGGCGTAGTGTTCAACTTTTAACTTTTATTTGTCATCACATACTCGGAGTGATAACCTTGACCTTGCTTCTAGAGAATTATTCACCGGATAAAGAGAACACTCCGCCCTGACTACGGACCAAGCAAACAATAGAAAATTGCAATTCTGCCGTTACAACAATGGTTTGTGGATCCCTCGGTTTATGAGACGCTCAGGCAAAGAAGCAGATTCTCTACTTGTCGCTTTGCAGATCCGTTCAAGTGGCTGAAAGCAGACGCTTCCTCGTGGCCGATGTTTCGCGTCTGCTCGCGTGCGGAAACGAGACGGACAAACAGCGATGTGCGCGTGCCCGAGACTTCAGACGTGATCGCCGTACACAGCGAAGTGGGAAAGATCGTCCAATCCCCGGCCGACGTGTGTACTGTAGCCCTGCAAGGTTCTAAAATTATATATATATATATATATATATATATATATACGAAACCGAAAACAGTTGAAATAGTGAGTTAAAAAAAAGAGGAAAGGCTAACTCCCGTGGGCCTCGCTTTCAGGCGTCTTAAGTCTTCTTCACTCTGCGGACAAAGAACACGCAAAAGTTAATCCTATTACCGCTGACGCCAGTTGATGCTTCCGGCGCAGTACCCAGTTCACTCCATCGCTTCTGAAACAGGCTCAACAAGCGTTTTGAATAATCCAAACAATAAGAACCAGGGAAATAAATGAAAGGAAATACTCGCTATTCAGACATCTGCAGTTAGTTGGCTGCTTGACGAAACATTTACCACGATTATTTCAGATACTTACTCGCAAATAAGTAATAAAATAACAACAAAAAATCCCGTTATTATTTAACTCGCAAAGAACGAAGTTTATTACTTTAATTTCTTTGAGAGGAATTCCTTCCATTATTTTTCGGTAATGGCCGATGGAGCGGAAACTGAAGAAACTAAGTCAGCCGTCCGGTTCTCCAGGGTTTAAGCGAAGTGAGTTTTGTTTTTATCTATGCGTCTACTCTGCTGAACACTGGGGTGTTTTAGGGTACTGCTAAGGGGTTAGTGGCTACAGCAAGGCTGTCAACGGTCTCAACCGCTCTGACCTCCGATTATATTATCGCACAGTTCTGTCTGGTGTAAAACGATATCAGTTCGTTTAAACAGATCTTTTCCGTTCCCGGATCATTACGGAAGGAATCCGTTACGAACAAAGGTTCCAGATTTTTGTGTCAAAATGCCATTAAGGACAATTACAATAGCATCCTTGTAAGCTTACAGCACCGGTGTTCATTCGCAGAGTATAGCTATATCCACAGTGGCCGATGCATTCTGATGGAAATTCGGCGCATTCTATAGTTATATCCAATAAATAAGCACAAGTTCATTACGTCATAAAATTAAAACCAGCATAAAAAAGGTATTGTTTTAATTGCTCTCTCTCTCTCTCTCTCTCTCTCTCTCTCTTCTCTCTCTCTCTCTCTCTCTCATATCCTGTACTAACATCATCTCTCTTCCCGTAATAACGTCATTTCTCTCTCTGTGTATTGACGCCATCTCTCTCTCTCTCTCTCTCTCTCTCTCTCTCATTATCCTGTACTAACGTCATCTCTCTTCCCGTAATGACGTCATTTCTCTCTCTGTGTATTGACGTCATCTCTCTCTTACCCTTACTAACGTCATCTCTCTTCCCGTAATGACGTCATTTTTCTCTCTCTCTCTTACCCTGTACTAACGTCATCTCTCTTCCCGTAATGACGTCATTTCTCTCTCTCTCTCTCTACCCTGTACTAACGTCATCTCTCTTCCCGTAATGACGTCATTTCTCTCTCTGTGTATTGACGCCATCTCTCTCTCTCTCTCTCTCTCTCTCTCTCTCTCTCTCTCTCTCATATCCTGTACTAACATCATCTCTCTTCCGTAATAACGTCATTTCTCTCTCTGTGTATTGACGCCATCTCTCTCTCTCTCTCTCTCTCTCTCTCTCTCTCTCTCATATCCTGTACTAACGTCATCTCTCTTCCCGTAATGACGTCATTTCTCTCTCTGTGTATTGACGTCATCTCTCTCTTACCCTGTACTAACGTCATCTCTCTTCCCGTAATGACGTCATTCTCTTCTCTCTCTCTCTCTCTCTCTCTCTCTCTCTCTCTCTCTCTCTCTCGGTTCTAAAATATTCAATGTTCCTGGCTGTTAGTACGATCAGGTGTCACTTTATTCGCAGAAAATAGTGCAGCGCCCAATAACGGCTGCCTCTTTGATGCTGGGAAACCGTGGACCTCAATCTCGCAGATAGTGTAGAGGGTAAGGTCAGCTACTGGAACGAATCCGGGGTGGGGAGAGGACGGATAAAGTCAAGTACACGTATCTAAAATCTATACTTTGCTCGATTTTCTCCGGTGTTGACGGAATAGCGATCATCTGATGGCAGTCCAGAAATTCTCGAATTTCACGACTCTCCGACCGTAGATCCGCAGCGCTGTTCTCAGACTCAATGTAAAAAAAGAAATAGACTTGTACATCTTTAGGAAGAGATCAGTTCGTTTTATATGTGAAATAATTTCCACTCATTTATCTTCCAAAAAATATAAAAAATTTCTTTAATAACCTGTGTTATTATCCTTGAAAGAACTCATCTATCTTAAGCTATTAGCGAAAATCTCATTGATGACTTTCAAATGTTAAAAAGGCTACAAATAACATCTTTCAGCTAATTTCACTTTTTTGAGCATATATTCCCGTTTAAACGTTAAAAAAAATAATATTTCTCACGCAGCACTGTTCGCTGTTGCTCACTGGGTAGTAGCATGACAATATAATAAAAAAATTTCTTCTCCATAAAGATGGGGTTTCTAAAAGTCTTTTGAAAAACGTGATAATGTGTTCTCTGCGAGCTCTTTCGATCTTTCGTACTTTTAATGGTAGCCAGCTGATAATTACCCGTCATCTTTGATGAGACGGCTGACAGCCTATTGCTACAGCGACTAGGGTGAGCTAGCCGGGCATACAGTTATGCTAATCCCGCGACGTTTGTTCTCCGCGCACTGAACTCGGGACCCATCAGCATGAGAAATAAACCGAGCTAGAAGTTAACTGCCACGAAACCAAAGCGCCCGTTATGCACAGAAAGAAGAAAGAAGGATAAGAGCATTTGAAGTGAAATCCTTGCTAATAATTATATTACTACACTAACTTACACACTTCATACTGCCATAAAATTCTGTTTGATAATCGAATTGACGTTTCTCAACATTTAAAAGACTATTCATATAAACATTACTATACTTTTAACTAATTATACCCATTTTTTTATTATCGTGCAGCATATTTCTAAATGGCTGAAAACTGGAAACAGTTTAAAGGATCTCTGCTTTACTCTTTCTAATATTTTAACATCCCTTAAATATCGACCCCATGCCTCTCGCATACCGCCTAACGTTTTTAAAGGACAAGAAGAAAAATGTAGGCATTATAAGGCCATTAGAAAAAAAATACTTACCTGAATCTTGGGATTTGATCCGAGAAAACGATACGGAGAAGCAACGATGGCAGGGGTGATATTCCCTTGTCAGAAATATCAGTGGAGCTCCGTGGTTTCTAAAAACTGTGCTCGTTAGATTCAGGAATTAAAGGAAACTTTCGCTTAAAACTGATCTATCGCGAGACCATTTCTCTATCATAACAATATTGTTTTCCATGCTATGATTCGTCAAATCGTGTGAACGAACAGCTGGCGCGCGAACGCAATCAAAGAGAAAATAACAACAACAAAGCATCTACGATCTATGTTTTACTAGGTCCATTTACACACGTCTTCCTCATGGCATCATGCTGTAGTTGAAGATCAAACACATTGTTATCTTAACAATAATGAAGTCGTAGCTGCGTTGCAAGTCTTAGGATGATACAAACGTTTTGTCGGTTCCCCCCCGCAACAATGAGACTTCATATCGTTGCTGAACGTGAAGTTTATTAATCAAAGTTCCATTAAAATCAGTGCACATCTGCAAACGAGTTACAAGAGCATTTATATCACTTTGTAAAATATCTGGATTTCTGGAGTCGATAAACTGTCGGAAGGCAGTTTCAATGGCTGCTGGGTTGGAGAAGGATTTCATATTAAGAAAGCTGTCGAGGTGTTTGAAGAGGTGGTAGTCTATGGGAGAAAGGTCTGCTGAATAGGCTGGGTGAGGGAGAACTTCTTTCTCAACCTGTTCAGTTTCTGAAGAGTCACTTTTGCAACATGAGGACAAGCATTGTCGTGGAGCAGGATTGGGCCTCTTCGATTCACCAATGCCGGCTGTCGTTGGGAGAGTTTCTGACAGACAACGTTTAATTCACGACAGTAGCTTTCAGCTGTGATAGTTTCGCCAGGTTGCAAGAAGTTATAGTTGATGACACCAGTTGCAGTCCACCAGACTGACCATGACTTTCTTTGGGTGGAGGCTGGGTTTTGGAATGTGGTTAGGCGCCTTCTCTGTCGAGCCACTGTGCTGATTGTTCGATTGTCGTAAAGGATCCATTTTTCATCACACGTAATGATTCGGTCAAGAAATGGGTTGTTTTGGTTTCTCATGACAAGCGAAGAGCAGATCTCCAATCAGCGATTTTGTTGTTGTTCATTCACCTCGTGAGGCACCCACTTGTCAAGCTTTTACACCTGGCCGATTGTGTCAAGATGCTGGGAAACAGTTGCAGTGCTTACGTCCAGCTCTCCAGCAATTTCTCGCACTGTTTTTCTTGGATCGGCTTCAACTGAGGCTTTCAGACGGTCGTCATCACAGCTGGAAGGACGTCCGCTACGTTCCTCATCTTCGAGGCTCACATCACCTGATCGAAACTTTGCAAAGCATAATTGTACTGTGCGCTCCTATGCTGTGTCCTCACCCCGTGCCAGCTTAACGTTACGAGTCGCCTCGCTCGCTTTGTGGCCTGGTTTTGACTCTTGAAGAAAAATGGCGTGAAAAATATCTATGCTTCACTCAGAAACCTGAAACAAATATCTATTTCATGATTTTTAAAAAGATAGGTTTTGCATAATGTACGCCAAAGCACAAGCTACAAAACGATATATAACTTATCTAAATACAACTTCACAAGCATGCAGAAAATGAACCCCAAATTAACAATATTAAAACCGACAAAACATTTGTAACGACCTGATATTTTAAGACATTATTAATGTCGCTTACAGGGAGGGCTCAGTCATATCCTCTGTAACTTATTGAACGTTTACTTCTGTAAGGTCAGCAGCTACAGTCGTCGTCGCCAAGTCATCGATACGCAGCAGTACGTAATATGTCGCCAAGTATTTTCATCATGGTCACATAAAGTAAGAATTGATGACAAAAATGATAAACTTTAAAATTGTATTCAAATATTCTTTTCTTCTTTTCAAACATTTTTGCAGATAACATTTTCTAAAGGGCAGCAGGAGTATATTCTGCAACATATAATGGCAAAAAAAAGAAAACTTTTGCTGTTATCCGTGTATTTAAATTTCTTGTGTGTGTGTGTGTGTTAATAGGCAATGCTTTTTCAAGAGACCAAATTCTTCTTTCCGCATGTAAATCCTCTAATTATCTGGCAAGTTTACTTTTATTGCATCACGGTATGCGACTCCTCGCCCAAAACCAGCATCTCATAGCAGCTTCTAATCGGGTTATCCAATCAAAATAAGAGCGCGTGCCAAGGTAAGATATCAATCAATTTTGATTTTCGGGTTGCTTAAATTAATTTATTTAGCAATGACACTCTTGAATTTAGCTAAAATGATTATGAAACTTTAAATTTCCAATCTTGTCAAGATTCTTAACAAAAAAGATACGCGTTACAATTTAATTTAAAGCTGAGATCGGTTATCACCTACAGATGCGAGGTGAGCAATGGATTCTGACAAAATTTGCAGAAGAATTATAAAAGTGTAAAGAGTGATATCACTGTAATGTGGTAAATAATGTAGTTTCTGGGAAGGAAATATCACATAAAAAGCGTATAGAAATCAAATCAGAGTTTTAGGTGGTGAAGGCTGATCCATGCGGCAGATTGCAGCGGAACTTTGTTTCAGGAGGAAGTGTATATAAAATTTTTAAAATGATACACGAAACTGACAATAGATGTGGTCAAGGAAGAAATCCACAAACTCCCCAAATTGATGTTACATACCTCAGGGTATGTTGTCTACGTGATTGATGTCAAGGAGCCAATACAGATCTTGTGAATGACCTAGCTGCAGGTACAACTCCTTCAAGAACAGAAAGATACAGATTAGCAAGAGGTGGTTTCATTGGATGTGTAGTTGCCTTAAAACCTTTCCTGCGGAGAAGCAATCAAATAGCGAGGTTGAAATTGGGCAGCAGAAATTAAACATTTGGATGATTAAACTCGGAAGAAGACGCTCTTTATAGATCAGTCTAAGTTTGACCTGTTTGGCAATAACCAACGGCAGTTGTTCGAAGATGGAACGAGGAACCATATAACAATCAGTGTACCACAGATACAGTAAAGCATCGGTACGAGAGTGGGGCTGCACATAAGCGAAGAATGTCAGAGATTTTCATAAAATCGTAAGTATATTGACTGCCGACAGGTTCTCATCCATCATGCTATTCTCTTAAGAAGACGTCTCATTGTGCGGGGATCCGTCGTCCAAAAATAATAATGACCGCAAGCATACAGCCAATGTAGTGAATAATTATCTGGAACGTAAAGAGGTTGATGGAACACTTACAAAAGATGCTGTGGTTTGCAAATAGCCCTTATATAAGGACCATTGAGACTCTATGGAGTTATATGGCTACTCAGAAAGTAAAACGGCAACCAAACACCTCGGATGGATTGTGGAAAGTGTTACGAGATATTCGAAAAAGACATTGCACAGTCTACATTAATAACCTGTATGGGAGCATGGAAACAAGTTGTCCTGCTCTATATAAAGCAAAAGGCCTACTACCAGATAATAAAGTACTGTACAATTTGTTTTGTTTTTTTTCTGTAATATTGTATTTGTGTATTATACATGCTTTTAGTTGTAATTACTCATTATTTGTGGATACCCTTTGTGTGTCGTTCCATAATAATTTCCAACACTGTATTTGCTGTCTTGACAGGAAATTTCTAATTGTGATAAGGACATCTGACAAAAATCTATCGCTACATTCATGTGTACAAATATAATTAATTTTTTTTGTGTCCGTGGTCTTTTAGAAAATCATAATTCCTGGATTTACAGGTCTTGAATCCTCGCAGAAGTAGTAATCAGTCTTTTATTAAACGATTTTCTAGAAAAGAAATGATCGTTAAATTGCAACAAGATAATACATTAAGATTACAAGAGAAGAAATAACAACAAAAACAAAAAAGAATTTTGATTAAACAAAGTGATATAGATAGATTCAAGGAATTGCCAATTATTCATTCAGCTTTTTTTATGATGAATAACAGAAAAAATTTAGATTAATTTCTGAATATTGATTAAAAGACGTTTTTCTGCCAGTATTTCAGATAACAAGGATAAAAATTTCATCATTAAAATAACTAAATGGTTCACGGGTGGAATACGGTGAGTTTGGCAGCAGGCACACGCTGCATATTTCCTTCCAGGTAAATCTGGTGAATAGGATAAAGTCATCTTTTTATTTTCTCCATAAATCTAAGTAGATTATAGTCTTCGTTATTATGAATACTTTTTTTACTTAGTGTTTAGTTACACTACCGTACATAAGTCTATACTAACCAACGAAATATCCCATATCCAGTATTAAAGTTTTTAAAAAAGAAATAAATTCTGATAAGCAATTTTAACTACTTGTCCGTATTTTTAAATATTATGAATATACTTGTGAAGTTAACGATGAAATCCAGTATATTTCTTATATAAATTTATTTATTAATATGTATACTTAATGCAAATATGATTGTTAAAACGTCGATACATATAAATGTTTTCACACTTGTCACAAAACCTTTTCATCAAAATGTTATCGTTCATACTCATTTGATTATTTTATTGTTGAGTCCAAATTTATGGCTCTCTCAGGGTACACACACACATACACACACACACACACATAGCTAAAATTTACACTGATATATACTTAAAATCAGATAAGTTAAAGAAATTTTATTTTAAAGTAATCGTGAAATGTAACTTTAATGAAGCATATATTTCCTTTACAACAAGAATGGATTTTTTTAACTTTTGAAATAAATATTTTAGCAAATTTTTATTTACCCACATTACAGGATTTGCTCTACTTCGAACCTTTTAAAGTAATTTATCGAAATAACTCTTCAGATCGACGAACTTTTGTTGTTTGTAAATAATAAAACTGTCACATGTATAAAATCAGATGACGTCAGTTTCCCCCCCCAACAAACAGATAATAAATTTTTTTGTTGGAGAAAAATAATAGGGGAGGTAATAACTATACATACCTTGTGACATCATTCGTTTTGCTTTTTTTGTTACAAACCGTGGTTTTACAATGAGTCTTCGATAAAATCTCTTTGAAGGTCTATTTTAGGCGCTTTTAAACAATATTTGCTTACAGCGTAGACATTTAATTGAGATAGATTATTATTTCAGTATTTTTTAAAGAATTAATAAAAAAATTTAACCAAATGTAGTTAAAATAAAGAAAAATTATTTGGTAAGCAAGAGAAAAAAGAAGGTAATAAGAGATTTTGGTGATGTCGTTTTATTGTCAAGATCACGGTATATCAAAACTAATTTTTAAAAATGTTTTATAGTTCTTTTAATTATCTCTTATTAAACTAGCCTTTTAAAATTTCTTTTTCATTCAGAAGCTGAATGATTGATAATAATTTCCTTCCTTGAAAACCATTGATCCTAAATAAAGGCATAAATTGTGCTTATTTTCATAGCATCTCTTGAAACCAAAAAAAGCAAAGATTCAGAAAATAATATTTTAGACAAAAACTGTAGCTAAAACTGATTTTATTTAGGTTTAAGGTAAACAATAAATTCTGTCATTTATCGCTAATAACTGAGGTTCAAAAATTCATATCTATTTTTGAAGAAGAGGTGCATCACAAATAATTAATCTCTGATTTAATTATAGGAATCTTTAAAATTGTCATTTTGAACGCAATTAATTTTCATTTTACTCTATAGCATCTATTATTTTTTTTAAAAAAACAACATTTGTTTAGTCAAATGTTGGAATTCGCAATTTTCATTATCAAAAAATTCCTTCTTTTAACTAATTCAGTTCTAAACTTTAAATTTTATTTTAAAAATGTAATGTAATATGAAAGAAATGAATAGATACTGGCAAATAGTTTGTGGAATTGATTCCGTTTATCACATTAATGTTTTTGATATCGCTCGCTCTTTAGAGGATTGTCCTCTTTGGTACCTAATAAAGAATAGTTCGGGTGTTAAAAAAAAAACGCTGCAATTTAATGTAATGGCACGTAATGCCATCAAAGTTTATTCTAAACTTACAGCAACAGAAAATGAAACTTTTCTAGTCGTCCATAATAAAGTCTTTGTGAAACATTTGGAATATAAAATGGCTTGAACATTGTTAAAATAATAACGTACTTCTTCTGGATGGTAAGAAGCTTTGCTTCATTTGTAAATATTTCAATTACGACAACATTTAATGTTATCAATCCAATTCTAATCAGTAAGACATTCGTAGACAGATTTCACAGTACGCAGTAATATCTGTGATTTTCTACTTAAAAATCTGTGAAATAGGCGGATTTTGCTGTGCATTATCATCTCTTCAGCTGTTGGGTTCTTGTTGCATAGTGCATCCATTTGATATCTTACATGTCGTTGGTGCTGAAATAAAAAGACATGGAACATTCGGGTCACTCCATTTTACAAAATGTTCGAGAGATGGGAAATCTGTGGGTTTCGCTGATCAAACCAAGTTTAGAAAAAACACAAGCTTGCTCCATCTGGTTTAATATTGCATTTTTAGGCAAATGTTTGCGAGGAGAATAAACTATTTTCCGATAGATCAGATGCCTGACGATATTGTACATATTGTAACGTTTAGTGGCCTCGCTCCTAGCATACTGTTGTATAAATCCTTCACAAACTGTCAACTTGGCTTGCTCCAAAAATCACCAAGTTACCACCGCCATGTTTTACCGTAGCAGAGTTGTGCTCTCTAACGTTTCGACCAATAAACACTTAACATTTGGACCCAAACTGGTCAAATGCGGATTCGTCGATCCACAATACCTTTTGTAATTTTGCCTATTGAGCTTTTAAATTTTTATTTATAGTCGAAGAAGCTTTTCAGAGACACATCGTTTAAGTCCAGCTGATATAAATGCCTTCTCAGGGTTGTGAAGGAAAGTGGTTGTGTTCTGATTGCATTTAAATGCGCTATAATTTCCGAAGCTGTAAGTTGTCTGTTCTGTTTCCTTGATACCGTAATGTACTCTTTCGATACCGTAGTTGCTACTTTTTCTTGTCCTCTTTTTAAATTCATGTTCCAGTGTGGAGTGTCATGTTAATGTGTAATTAATACCTTGGATCTTTCAAGTAATTTTTGTTATATCTCATTCAGTTAAGCTTTACTTTTCAAAGTACAACTAGCAGCTGTGTTTCCAGAGATACCTGCATTCTTTTGGCCATCTTGATGGTCAAGGATTTTAGTAATTAAACTGTCTTCGGGATGATTTCTTTGAGGTTTTTGAAAGGCTGTTTACTACTAGTTTTTATACTAGCATAAGACACTTGACATTACTTGTTTAATAGATTTTTTAACAAATCAGGTGATAACAAATAATTTAAAGTTTTACGGGTAGTTTCTGGCTAGTTTACATGTCCAACTATTTTGTGATAGTGGAGTATTTTGGAAATAATGTTAGACTGTATTAAATATTTATAAGTTTTGTTTTCCTTTATGCAGTATTTCATAATTGTATTTTAACCATAATTTTGATATAACATGCATAGTTGACATTTTTCACCCTGAATTTCTACGTTAAATAAAATTAACTTAAAAAAACGAAGATTTTTTATAAACTTACAAACTGATAAAAGAAACTGAATACAAATTCATGTAGAAACCATATGTAAAATCGATTTGTCCACTTCTCATGCAATTTCCGTTAAATAAAAATCAGTTTTAACTGATAGTAAGAGACTTAAATTAACTCTTCTTTACTAATTCTATTTTAGATGTACCGCAGTAAAATGTTGTTTAATAAAGGAATTAACCCCTTGGAATTACAACAATAAACAAACAATATTTTTATTCTTTTAAAATAAATATATTTCAAGAATGTGCGTATTACTAGAAAATAAATTCATTATGAGCCAATACATTAACGTACTTTGATAGATTGCCGTCAAAAATAGTACCCATTTAAGAACCTTTCGTGCACTTAAAGTTTTATTATTTGGTAGCAATGTTTACTTTTGTTATTGTTAACGATTTAGTAAACATCACATGATTTAAAACTATTTTTTTTTGCAATGGCTGATTATTATGAAAATTCTCTAGGAAAAACATTAAGTGATTGCCAATTCTTTTATTCGAAATCGCACAGCTTACACGATATTTCCAGGTAGCTAAATAATGTACATAAACAAGGAAAATTACTCATGTGGGATATTTTTTCCCCTAAAGTTGCCAATATAAAAAACAAAAAGTTTAAACTGTAACAGTGCATTGAATTTACCAATATTTATTTTTGAAAAATTGTCCGAAATACGCATTCGTCTCTTTAAGACAGAAAGACTTATTTTAAACGACAGGCTGGCAAACATTATAAAGCACCGTGATCTTACCGCAGACTCTATTTAAAAAATTACTTTCAAAGAAAACAAAATGAAATTAAGCTTTTAATTTCACAAAAAAACACAAATAATACAGCATTTTTAATTTTCTCAGGACACGTCTACTTGTAATTAAGGTTTGCTCTTTTATTACTTTTTAAAGGCCATGTTGTTTGTTTCTCTTATCATCCATGACGGATCGAAGCACTTGGATTTTTACGTTCTTTTCGCCATGTTCTGGCTTTATGCGGGCTAATCCATATGACTTTCTGCCCGTCATTCAACCTACAGCAATATATACTCGAATGCCTTCTCTCCCCCCGTCAACCAGTGGCAGCTATTGTCGAACTCCATTTCGTTCTTCTCCGCAGACTCGCGTTTCTCCTGCCGACCATCAGCAGCCCACATCCTGACGCCTGCCCGCTACAGGTGATCGATAAAAGCTAGAATCTGAGACAGATTAGAAAATTCTTCGTCCGCCAGTAAAGAGATTAGATAAGAATAACAAACAAAGATAACTCAGGATGCAACAGAGGAGAGCAAACAATTCAGTAAAGATTTCTCTCCGTGGGGAAATGCAGAGAAAACAGTCGGTAATAAATTGAATGTTAGCCAATTGCTAATTCAGATAAATTCATGAATTGTGATAAAAATTTTGAGCGCATTTAACCAGAACTGACTATCGCCATTGCTCTTTTAATGTTTTTTCTCCATTCTGTAAAAGGGTATCCAAACCGACTAGATTTTTACCTGTACCAGTAATTTTATTGCCGGAAAGAATCTTGTATACGGTACATACTGTTAACAAATGTCTTACGATGATTCAATGTCACCTTTACAAGATAAACAATTGTGTATGATTTCGTAAAATTCAGATAAAATAACTAATATTTGAAGGGTTTTGAAGTCCTATTTATGTTACAGATGATAAAGAAGGCATTATTAAGAATATTTAAATTCAGATTAACTATAAAAGTTACGCCAATTTCTTAATACAATGGGAAATTCATGAGTATTTCAAAATTGCTGCTTGTTATACATATATTCATACGGACTGCTTTGCTTTTTTTTTAAAAAAAAATCAGGTTATTTTCCTTTGAAAAATATTTTTCTCGCCTAAATTTTCAAGGGTGACTTTAACCTCTTTTTCCTCTTAAAAGACCGGTTTTTTATTTCTTTTCTCGAAAAAAAAATATTTTAGTTGAATTCGATTTTTTAAATTTCGATACTTTAGGCCGTTTTTTATTATTTTTTTTCTTTTAAACGAGGTTTACACTGTTCGTCAAAATCTCTCAAAAAGTCTATTTACTTAAAGGTCTTAAACAATCTGTAATTTCTTTTCTGTTTTTTTTAAATCGCTCTGGCGTGCCATTAGTGGGACGGAAGTAATTCCCGATTCCTGTTACTTTTAATTGTTTGCTTTCAGGTTAGCAACCGGACTGTTTTCCCAGATGTCTGCATTCCAATAAAATAAATCACTTTTGTTGGTTTTGATGCCATGGGTCCTCAGCACAACCAACACATTAATGGAAATGAGAGATATACTACTAACAACAACTTGCTAGTGTATTAAAAATGCAAATTCATTTCTGTGACGCAAATATTACAAAATAAAGTAGTAAATTAGTTACTAAGTTCACCGTAATAATAATATTTTAAACTGAAATGTGATTTGTTATCTTTATTTCTTTCTTTAATGTCTTCCACACCCCCCAAAAAAAACGTATTTGGGGCGATGTTTTATGGAAATTAAATATAAAAAATAGTAAATGCCAGTTAAAAGACATAGAAATATGATATTCGGTTTTTAAAACAGCTATTTAAGAACAAGTGAAAAATTATATTTAAATGTCTTAATGATTAATCGCAATAGTAAGGAAAGAGGGCCAATGGTTATCTAAGGCAGAGGGGCCCGAGTTCGATTCACAGTCAAAATCTACCAACATCAATCCAACGTAGATGTACGACGTATGCATCTTTTCGAACTAGCTGCTGAAACTCTGCCGGGTCAGGGAAAAGAAAGAAGACGACTCCGATTTAAAATAGCGGCTGCACCTTCGATCAGGCACGTCAAACGATTCATACCCTTTTCGGTTGTCCTTTCTTTATATATGCGTAGAGAGTGTAGGCAGAAATAATGCTCCGAGGAAACTCCCTAAGTCTGCCATTCGTCAGGGCTGTCAGCCAGTTCTCGCGAGTAACCGACTGTTTCGTTTAAGCATTCCGCCGACGGAGACAGTTGTCGGCCGATTTTTAGAAATGGATCTGTCACCCGTGCTCCGCGGGAAATATGATCGATGTCGGATGCAAGATCAGGCCATCGATGACCAAACAAAACCTCTATTCCTGGCGGTAATCTCGAACACGACCTGTAAGCGAGCAGGTGCGGAATGTGGTGGGGGAAACGATTGGAATGAGATAGAGCGTACTTTTGTTGTCTTTGAATAATAATAATAATAATAATAATAATAATACTAGTAGCGCCCTCTCAATCGCAGGCTGCCACTTCATTCAGCCATTCAGCGGTTGGCAAGACGAAAGTTGTCAGACTGTCAGATGGCAACATAAAGAAAAATAGATTTTCGTTAAACGGAGAGCCCGGTGTAATCCCACAGACGGATTAAATAAGTGATATTAGCGCAGAAAATTATGGATACTTTAGATGAAAATAGACGAAAGGTGACTAGCAATGTATCAACGTTTAGGCTTTGCTGTCTTGGGTTCAGGGTAACACTTGGCGGTGCCGATTAGGAAACTGTAGGCTTTAAGTTGCTGATCGGTATCGATGTGGACATTTTGTTGACGGGTCTTGTCTCCAAGCTTGGCAGGTTTTGAAGTCTGCCTACGGACCTATCATAAACACTGCACAAAGGTTGCAAAATAGTTACAGATAACACAAAACTCCAGATGAACTAAGGTATTATCTAACGATTTAGAAATCGTACTTTAAAAGCTACAACTCTATTAAACCACCTAGGAACTTCAGACGGATGCTTTGCAAAAATAAAGCAGCTTAATGTTTGATAAATACTGTAGAGTAAAGACATGCTGTTTATTAAAAAAATCAACTCTGCTGGCAAGCTGAAAGATTATCATATAATAATAATAATAATAATTTTAAAAAATTCTATTGTTCGTTTCTAGTTAACTTGACGGGAATACGCGGGGAAAAGAAAAAGAAATAAAGAGGATGACAATCTGATGGCGGCTGAGATTTGCGCCATTCAGAACAAGTATGGCGGCAGGAAGAGGTAGATTTACCGTCCGCTTTCGTTTGCTGTAACTCTGTCATATTCTGCGGAGTAGCTATCTTCAAAGAAAATCGGAAATAGGCAAAGGTGCCGCCCATGTTATACTGATGGTAATTTACGGTCTAAAAAAAATGACAAATTAAAGTCTTAGTGGAGCGTTTCTAGAAATTCCAATATTTATTCGAATATTTATTTTCATTCCTAACTAATTAACGGAGTTTATTTTTCCAAAAACGATAAATTTTTTATTCAATTTGTAATGCCACCGATAATCCGGTTTTGGTAGATAAGTCGTCTTTAATACTTCGGTAGGGATCTTTGTTGAACGTTTCGCATGAAATATCTATTACCACAACCAGAACGTGCAGGGCTGGATTCAACAAAAGGGCTTTAAAACGTCTGATACACAAGAACAGATAACCATCAATAACCACAAAAAAGGGGCTAAGTTATTCTACATGAACAATAAAACACAGGGTTGCTTTAACAGAGATACCGTGTATAAGACTTGTTGTTCCGTAGTGTTTTTGTTGTTTCTGACCAATCGCAGTCCTGTAACGGCAAAGTTTGCTTACCGTCGACCAAGTGTAACGTTTGGTTTACTTCGGTGCTGTTAAGGAAGTAGTAGGTTTATTTATGCAAAGACAATGTTGTACGCTGCAACTACTGTATAATGCGTGAAATATTTACAAGCCAAACCAATATAAATGGTTAAGAGCAACATCAGATGAAATATGTTACTATTTCTAAAAATTTCTCTACTTAAATTACAGCATTCTGAAGACTTCATTAAAGTCAAATAGAATAAACCTTATTGGCGTTACAGTTTCTGGTAGTACAATAGCAGCACTTAGTAAAGGTATCTTCACTTCGCTTGTCCCATAACCCATAGGTCGTTGGGACATCTCAAGAGGTGTGTCTAGGGCATTTAACAACCTGACGAAGCCCATCCCTCTTCAGGTTGAGAGTCAAGATGAATGTCAGCATCCAAAGGAGGGCTGTACCCTGGCCCTCATCAACAGCACGTACCTCCGATCCCACCGGGAATCGAACCTGCGCATAAGAACTGATGAAAAAACTCTCTACCCACTGCGCCACGACGACAAGAAAAGGTACACAAAAGTTGCTTTTTTTAAAAAAAAATACAATATTTGAAATGTAACAGATTTTATTTAATACCTTTTCCTGAAATATCACTTTTGTCATTTCAATTTTTACAATATATCGAAAACGATTACAGGTAATCGAGATGAAGCATTTTGTGAATTACTCACTACTTTCAGTAGGTGAATTTCCTTTTAATTTATTATTACTAAAATTTATTATTCACACCTTTTTCTTGAAAGGAGCGCAGAGCGAAAGCTGCGGTCGAGAAGGTAACAACACGGAAAACGTCTAGGTGGCCGATATTCCCTAAATAACTTGTTAAAGTTTTCTCGAGTTCGAGTCAAAATTTTTTCTAGAATGATTTTTGAGCCGCTGAAAAATATTCTGCCCCAGCTAAAATACTTGAGGATATTGTGGTAAGTTAGTAAATTAATTTGGTACAAAACCAGCCATCATTAGAATTAAATCTTATAATGGCGATTTTGACAAAGTAAGATCTCTGTGTTGGGATGAACCAAAGGTTTGGTATCCGTGAAGTTGTGGCCTTTATGCAGTTACACCGGTATTTACCTGAGACGTGAGGTTGCATTAGGATGAGCCAATATAAATACAAATAAACGGTTGAAAAATAAATTCCTGTACAATCATTGTTTCCTAATACATATATAACTTCTTCAATCCTTGAAGAAAAAAATTAAATTAAATATTTTTGTAGAGAAGCTGCTAAAATGGACAGTAGAAAAGCAACCGTAATACCCCACTAGATTATCGTGGTTCCAGGTGTCTGTATGTCTGTACGGCATCGAGACATGATAATCATAAATAACTTCTTTGGTTTTCGTTTCGAAGATCAATAAATCAATTACATTTATTTAGTATTGTATAATAAACATGCATAAAAAACAGAAGACAGGTGTTTTATCTAAAGATTGAAGATTAATTAGTGAAAATATTTAATAAATGCAACAACAACAAAAAAACGAACAGCAAAGCGTTAAACGTATGGGCCAAAAATAATTTTTCTATAGTTGAAATTTGTTTTCCTTTTATTCTAAAATGTTTATGATGTTACCTGGAAATTATTCTAATAATCAATAAATATTTCGAACATTTTTACCGTATTAATAGTATTAACGATTATTGTTTGCTTTCAAATACTTATATAGTTTGAAACTGATCTTGTCTTGCATAATGTTTTTCAAATTACAGGTAAGATTTTTCTAAGACGTTAAATGTAATAATAGAAAAGGTAAGTTTTATTATTTCACTTTCAGCCAACCGTTTGAAGAAAAACAGACATCCATCCGCGAGTATCTACTCCAAGACAGTTTTATTCGGCTCTCCCTTGATTGATCAAGCGTAGATTTTCATCACACGCGACCAGAATATCGACATTGTTATCTTGGATTTTATTACTCTTCCTATTTAACCATGGTTTGTTGGTTTCAGTTTACACTGCTTTCCAAAAATATTTCGCGATTAATTTAAAGCATCTGCTTTCAAATGAGTGCATAAACAAAATATCTGCACAAATTTATGGGTCTAAACTGCTGCTGATGGCATTCATAGAAATAACTGCCATTATATAAAATCTAAATTAAAGAGGGGAGAAAAAGACATCGTTCAATGGTAATAAATTAGCAACTTCTTTTTTTTTTTTTTAAAAAGAGCTATTTCCGAATAATCTATGTACTGTGAAAACTTAATTTTCCGTTGGTTGACTTCGTTAACAGAAAATCCATTTTCGAAATGGTAAGTAATCTGATTAAGTACAGAACGCAAAATATTTTTAGCTACTACAAATGCAGACCGGTGTTCTGGTTTTTGACAAGATCCACAATCTGTAGATGAACGCCTCATGAGATTTGTCAAGGTTATATATACAGTGCTATCCATGTGAATCTTAGTGAAATGTTTGTCTTGCAAATAAAAAGTAGCGAAATAGGAGTATATACGTATATTACAAAGTTGTTAATTTGTTACAGATTAAAAATAATTCTAAAACTTGGTTTATTGAGAGAAAAAAAATTTTTTACACCTCCCCCACTTTTTTGGTTTAATTTCAGATAATCAAAAATTCTAAACGATGAAGGTAGATTTATATATTAAAAAAAACAAAAATAGCGAATACTCGAAACCGGATTTCTTCAAATGCTTTTGTTTCGATGGCCAGATGGGAGTCCACTGCAGTCGCCTGAGGCTGAGTTGTAAGCGCACGACGTCAGTGGATGAGAAAATCCAGAATCGCTTTCCAGATTTGTCTGTTGACGTTCGCTTTGCACAGCTCCCACCTTCCGCTCTGTCGTTCTCCCCGAGGCCAAAATTTCGGCCTGTTTAACAGGGGCTTTCTGCCAGTGATGGGAAGTCGTCTCGTCGGCTCCTCTCTCTCTCTCTCTCTCTCTCCCCCCTCCCCAATCTCTCCGACGATCGGCCCGGCCAACAGAGCCGGGTCACCTTGCGGTCTGTACGGGTCAGACGAAGGTCGGCAACCGTCGGATTAATCGGAAACCAAACGGACACCGGCGCCTCACCCCTGCATACAAACCGAGCGATCGGCAAGCGCACTACCGCCAAGGAAATCCGCCGACAAAAGGTACCGCCATCCTACCCGAAGAGGTCCAAGCTGAAGTATTATTTGGATGCTGAAAAGCGAGTTAATTAGTGGAAAACAGTTTTATCGCTCGATAATCATCTTTCGAACAGCATCACCGGACGACGACGAAGGCGGGTGAAATTCGCAACAAACTTTCGAATAATTTTCTGTACGTTTGTTGAAGGTCTTGGCTCGAACCGAGCGATCCCACACCCGCCCGAGCCGGCTCGCTTTCCTCGTGCAAGGTCACGGTCCATCCAATCTCGCCTACGTAGCACGGAAGCTGCAACAGCAATAAGTGGACGCGAATTTAGTTTTAATTCTTAAATCTGGACGAGACGACCCAGAGTATTCGGAGCATCAGCTGATGGGTTGTTTGGTCCAGCAAAGACTGAGATACAGCGCGCCTACAGACGTTCAAATGAAACTAGGCCGGTTACCATTATCACGATGCAATTCCAGTCGGGTTTCAGCTGATGAACGTTCCTGGTAACTTATATATATATTCATCATCTCTTTTACTCTGATTATCTCCAGTATACCTGCATTAGTCACCGATCTGTGTGTGTGTGTGTCTTACACTAATAGTTTTGTAAAGCTTGACGGATGTCTCTTGCATAATACTCTGGCAGATATTAAAGTGTATAGTTCTCATTTTTTCAGTGTTTAGCTGGATCGCTTCTCGCTTGTGGCAGGAGCCGACATATTACAGCATGGCGGCAAAGAAACAGAAACCTCTCACACGGAAGTGGTTCGGTTAACGGCGAGGCAGCGACTGTTGGGTTTTATAAACTCGTACAAGTTGAAGTGCAAATCGAAGATTCATATCTCAGGTATAAATATCGATTACGGCATTTACAATAATTTTCTTGGTCTCGCGATGCGGACGGTAAGTTTAGCCGGTCACCTGACGTATTAGACGGCGCGCGTGCTTAGTCTTAATCGAGTCTATCGACAAGTTTCACTTCTGGTCGGTCGGTTGCGACCGGAGCGATTATCCCCTCCAGCAGAGCAGTCAGCTTCGCGTAACGAGAGTGGGATCTGCCATCCTGTTGAAGACTTATACTTCGCAGGTAACGCGATACGCGAGTTCGTTTTTGCGTGGCCTTTGTGAATTAGCGAGCGATATTGCACGGTCAGGTGATATCCTCTCTGTACGGGTTCCGGGGTTTCGTCTTGTGCTATCTCATTGCGGTGCGACGCCTCGTGATTGATTGAGTGCGCAATCATTGCCGACGTCGGAACCGGAAGGAGCGCAGTCACCGGAGAACGTAACCGCAGCCGTACGGATCAGATCAGGGTAACCGGTGATCTGCATTTTACATCGACGACAGCTGCACGCGACATTTGCCAGAAAAACCCGAAAGAAAACACAGGAGCAATCACATTACGCAAGTGGGATTTACATCACATCTAATACGAAATACAATAACTTCCGTATACACGCCATGCAAAGGCTCCTTCGGCTTCCTTGTGCCAGTTATTAAAGGTTTTGTCCCGTGTCGTCACTAGAGAGATTATGAAAGCCTGTCCATGATACTTTGTATCACCATTAACCCTGTCCACGCGAGCACGGTGGACTATCGCTCTCTCTTTTCCAATATTTTTTTCTCGATAAAGTCGAAGTAAGCCCGCCGAACTCGTATGGTGATGTCGCACTAACCTATCGAAGTGCGCACCGTGTTGTAGTTCTCTAAGTACCTAAGAAATCTGACCCGGAAATACGCGATTTCTGAAAATGCCTCCTTATACATCACGACGACAGGTAGTGTGACTCACGCAAAAGCGCTTAAAGCAGACTCTGGGGAATGGCCTTATCCACGGTTCCCAAGTTATGGACATAAACTCGATTTTAAAAAAAGGAAACAAACTCTGCTACCGTTATTTCCAAGGTGACGCAAAGGGCAAAGGCGCCGCCAGCCGTCATGGATATATATATATTCACGACATTTTTGCCCGGAGTTCCGGTTTTTTTGCGGTCGGAAGCGTCAATTTATTACTAATGTAATACGAGGTGATTAAAAAAAACAAAAACACATCTCTTGTTGGGAATCAGTCTCTGAGGACGTCAGGTAAATAATGGTTCCTACAGAAAAAAGTTAGCGCGATCTCAACTCATTCAAAAGAAAATTATTTCTGAAATAACGGCTCAACATTCTTCAGGTCGGATCAAAGGAACTGGTGCCCGTGCGTTGGGGCTGAGCTGTAATGAGAGCCCGAGGCGATGACGCGGATTGTGTAAAAGAACTTCCGTTTTCCCCAGCGAAACTCTGAAGGAATCTAGAGGAGGAGATGGCAAATTTACTTTTAGTTATCCTCAAAAGATGCGATATTTTTCCCCCGAGCTTACTTAAAACTTTTCCCTAGAGCCAACAAAGCGGGAAGCGACCGGTAGAGTCGGCCCTTTATCGCGTCTGCCCGCTCTGAATGCGCAACACACGGGTTATTATCAATATTTTTTTCTTCTTTCTCTAGTGGAAAAAAGTCAGATAACAAAATCGATGAAGATATCTAATATTTGAGAACAACTCCTGAAGATAAAAAAAAGGTGAGATTTAAAGAAACAAACAAACAATAATAATAAACAAAGCTCTATTTTAAAAATACCAAAATGAAACCAACGGAATTCAATAGATTACACAGCCAATTAATTTAACCTGCTCTTTCATGCATTTGGAAAAAAAAATAAATTTACTTAGAGCCAGAATTTCTGAAGGTTCTAGACGAGCGAAACGGGGCTCAAAAGCCTTTACCGGTGTCTTGTTTTACACAAACTCCCTAAAATCAAAGTTAAGCTCCAGTTTGCGCTGAATAAAGGCGATTCACAGTCCCCTACACACGAAAACATTCATCTTCTTCATTGGAACTGCGGCTGGACGGGTACTGTCCTTCTACAAACAGATCCACACACTTTCCCTTCTCACGTAGATATAAAGGACCCCTTTGTTGCCAGTACCTTTTCAAGTCTCCCCATCAGTCGTTCGAGAGTCATGAAGTTTGATGTGTAAACCGCTCTCTATTTTCTCCCTCCGTCCTCTCGAAGAGATTAGCTTCCCTGACAACAGTCGGAAAATAAAGAAAAAAAAGTAGCTTGCCGAAATTTTGGATTTCTGTCAAACTTACACTCATTAAAGTTATCCTTTTTCACTCCCTTGCTTCTGTTTTCCGGTTTCCCTTTTCAAAAAAAAACCAAAAAAACTCGCGAATCTGATGTACGTTTTGTCATGAATGTGTTTAATGTAGCTACGTTCTCGGCAGCGAATTCAGAAAGAAAACCAGACTTTCCGACCGTCTCGAATATAAGCTTATTTCCACTAGCTGAGGTGTGTTTACAGATCTGAAAAAAGTGCGTTATCCGACGTTGCCGTGTGTAATAGGCAGACACATATTTGTCTGCGTAATCCGTGTTACGATCGCGTAACAAAGCCCCAATTAAGCATCGATTTGACATTAGCGTGGTTTATAGTTCTCAATGTAGTGATTTCTTGTGGAGATGAAATTGTAAAACAAAATACGTTAACAATATTCGGTTTTATATTTAACTGTATCGATCTTCACAAAAATGTTTATATATATATCAAGTAAAATCAAAATTACTTCGGCGGTTGCAATACTTTTGGCCACCATTGTATAAAAGATCGACCACGAAAAGGTAGAGGCAGAAGACTCGGCCCGGCCCGTCCGCTCACTCACGGCTGCGGTGGTAGACTCCTTGTGTTCCACTCCCACGGCTCTCTGCTGGGTTCCATTAAGCCAAACCTCGTCCCGCCGTTGTTAAACAGATTTTAGAAATAAAATTCTCTTTACAAACGAAAACTCGAAACAGAGATTCATCGGCTCCACATCCCCCCACCCCACTCCCTGCTCCGTAGCCATCGTATAGCGAAACGTACCCGGTGTGGGGTGGGCTGATGGTCCTTTCGGCTCGAAGAACGCGGGGTCAATAGAGATAATCGATATTTAGTCGATAATCCTAAATGCGACGGCTGTCGGTTCTTCGCACGGAGTAAACGGCATACCAGTTTCATCAGGACTCTCTCAATCGTAAGCTCAATATTAAGGTTTTTTCTTCTTGAAAATAACGGTGCTAATCTCTCTAAACAGCTGGTTAAGTAATAATAATTTTTAAGCTCTTAATCGCCTTAACGTCCGACACGGAAAAAAAGAGGAAGAAGAAGAAGAAGAAGGAAGTTTTATCTCCCCTTTTTACGTCACGGGTCTGTTATCCTACAACAACTGAGGAAGTAGATGAGTCGTCAGCTATTACCCTGCGTTACGCGCCCCTTTAACACAGTGCTCACTACAGAATCAGTACTCGCCGTACATTTCTTGCACAAAACGTAGAAACGCAAACAAATTAAAATAAATAAATGAAAGATAAATAATAATCTTGTTCTTTCATCAGAACCAACGTCTGGCTAATCTCCGCCTTTCAAATCGGGGTAAAGGTGTGCATCCTTCTCTTATTTTGCCCGCACTTCCATATGTTCTTCTGCTTCCGTTAATAATGATGCAGAAAAAAACCCAATTAAATCTGGATTTCAAGCAGTTGGGTAAATTAAGGTATCCGAGCTTTAAATGTTCAATGAACAAACTTCAATTATACTGCATTTTTGTCTAATCAATATATATATATATATACCCGACATTAGTTTTAGTTGTAAAGAAAATTAAACCATAACAATTTATACCATTCCAATTAAAACAGCTGATCTGTTTTTTAAGTTTGAAATTGTACTTGATAGCAAACGAAACCACGTGTCTGTTATTAAATGCCGCGTCAGATCCACCTTAAAATAGCAGTAAATGCCACGGAAAGATGGAATTACTTTGTCAGCGAATGCGAGATGCTATTCCGTGTCACAGTCAAATAAGAGTACAGCTATCGAGAACTATACGCATCTAGGTATGCTAACGCTTGTGTTAATACGTTTGAATACAAACAATCAAAAACAGTTTTAAATTATTAATTCGACATTTTTATACACCTGTGTTTTATTGCCTTTGTCCATTGAACCAAGGTAGTAGAAGCAACAACCTGTGAGGACGAAGTGCTCGTTTATGTACGAGCTCCGGTAAACGCCGTTTCTATAAGCAGACCAACTCCAGCTGATAACTGGTGGCAGTGTGTGGAGGGAGCAGAACTCTTGTGAAAACACCTTGGACCTGCGATCGAAAGGGCGTAAAGATCGCAATCTCGGTCCAGCCACAAGAAACTCAGTCGGGCCAGCAGGGGTCCAGTCAGAGACCAGCTTTGTCGTCAGAAAATCAAGCTTACTAAGTACGGTACACGTATTACCACAAGGGAGTAGTTAGTCCCTTACTTTGGACACTGCCATGTCAGATGAACAGAGATCCTTTTCTATTGCTGCTGTGGTCTTCTTCTTCTTCTTCTTTTTCGACGACATCACCTCATCCCAGCTCCCACAAAACGAAAACTTTACCAGGGGACATCAGAAACACGGTCTCTGTTGTATTAGAAAATGCCGTGTGAAATCAGTCTTCATCAGTGAATTCCATCACATGCCCCGTATAAGACCGACTGATTCCCTGGACACGAGGTTTTGTCTAGGGTAGCATCTGAAAGGCGTAGAAAGCGATTTCGTTCTGGACAGCATAAAGAGAGGACTCTCTGGATAACATCAGGGCTTAGAGCCTCACTGGACACCAACACGGCAGGAATTTTAGACGAACAAGAGAAAAAGGAACACCACCGGTTACCGATGCGAGTGTTCAGGCCTGCGCTAAATCGACAAGCGGCTACTCTCTGCGTTTGGTCTCGGGACGCGACGCACCCACTCTCTGGGTCACGCTCGTGGGATGTCTCTGCGCACCGATGGACGAAAAACCGTTGTCGCTTCACACAGCCGCTGGTCGATCAGTCCGAATAGAAGCGGGAAGGGCCCCGATGCCCGGAGAAGATATCCGCGCGGCTCTGGCGGGTCGTGGAAGGAAGGACGGGAGACGGCACGCGATATCATCTATACACCAGCACTAACCTAACATGTCGGAGATTCGGCCGCAAAGACAAAGTTAGGGAAGGGGTACGCGCGCTGCCAATACACTTCCTTAAAAAGGCGATGCTATCATTTCGCAGTGTAAAGCGCCGGCGAATCTCTTGGCAGCGAAGATAGAGCACCGGACGCTTCCGGGGTGTTTTTGCTGATTGTCGTTACCCCAGCTATGCGCTTGCGCTCTGACTGAACTTGACCAGGCATTCAAACAACGCCCAGACCTTATAAGACCCCAAACAATGCTAACCGGTCCTGTGCGCGATCCCTAGGTGCGTGCCCTCCATTTCCTTTCAGGAATGACTTAGACTAGCAAACCTCCGTATCATGGTTTCTCCTCGCCTTTCTGTACCAGTCTATCAGCGTGAGATCTGTAAATATTCCGTACTAATTTCCCCACCCTAATAAAATTTACATCTGTAAGGTGTGCTTGCGCATCTTTTGGCGCCGGGCGGGTAATTTACCACGGATTCAGCGACGTGGTATTCAGAGTGGATCCGTGGTCAACGTGATCGCGATGTCCATCGAGATTAATGTCACCGCCGCGCGGAAACACGATATGGAAAGTCTTCAGCAGTTACAAGGACCCAACGCTGTCTTCGCCGATTGGGCTTCAGCGCATAGAAACCTATTCTGTCCGATAGAAAGCGGACACTTTGAAAGACTTGGTTATGGAACCTGTGTGACCAGACCTTCGAGTAACGGAAGCATATACTCTTCGATGGGTCCAGCTTTCGGAAATTCACGCCCCACGGGTTGAACCTGCATCTTGAGAAGGCCTAATGACGACCTACTCTGCAGTCAGCTATGGAGGCGGAAGTGGCGTGGTATGGGCTGAAAGCCGGCTGGCTAAAAGAAATAAATAAACAGAAATTGGTATTTGTCGAAGAGTGCCTCAACTCTGCTTGGCGGCCTGCCTTCTTAAAGACTCATCTCTTACCATTAAGGGATGATGAGATTCGGTGTCAATTTTCCTCAGAAAGATGGATATACATGCCACATCTCCCGTGTGACCTCAACCTGGAAACGAAATCAAAGCACTCGGCTTCTTGGTTAAACCAAAGCCATGATATAAATCCGATTAAGCACCCGCGAAAGCATCTAGATCGTCAGCTAAGAGCGACCCAGTCTCGTCAGTAGGATAAAATGAAAGTAAATTCTCACACGGATAAAAGCAGAGACCTGACCGGGATACAAAACTTTGTTTATCTGATGCCAGGCAGAGTAGAAGTGCTTTCGATGAAACCCTAATATGAAGAATACCACTCTATTTTACGTTTTCCGAAATCTACTCTAATAACATCAGATGGTTAAATTATTATAGCGGGGTAACAAAACTTGGTTTATAATGCGCGGTTTTCTGAAAAAAATACGCAACGAGAAAAATGTTACAAACAGAGTCTAGATGCATCATGCAATCCAAACATACAATAAAGGTCTGTTGATTTTAAGAACAGCATTTCTACTCTCACTTTCCACAGCGATGTCTTCCCGATCTCTTTAGCCCCAGGCCTACAAAAAAGTACTTTTACATTAATTACTTTTCCAAATCTTTTTCGACGAATGACCGAGACGGACAACCAACCATTCATTCCAGTTATTCTTTTATATAATAGAAATTAATCTGCTCGAAATATCCCGCCATCGCCATTTTAAAGTTTTACACCATTTATAATTTCATCTAATTTAATATGTATCTTCAGTGTTTGGCAATAAATTCGAGAAGCTTGGATTTTCTGGTTTTCCATATGCAGAAATCTTGTGTCTTCCGATCCAGTGAAGGTTACTGTACAAGCGGTTCTAATGAATGAAAACAAACCAAGAGGATTTTCGTCTTCTTTCTGTCAAGTCTGCCGGAGTTGGTGGTTCTCTTTTGTATTTTTTGTTTTTTTTAGAGATAATTATGTAAATATTTACTCTCGACTCCAGTTTTGGAAAAGTTTCTTTCTACGCACCTAAAACCCCACAAGTTAACCCTTTAGACCCACGAGACTAATCGGGCATTTTTTAAAAACAAATCAGGCGCGTAAAAATGACTTTAGGTTCTCGAAAACCACTGGAATCCATTCAAACCAAACTGGTATTTTACCTTATCCTTCGGCTGAACAATTTGTCCTGCAATGGCTGTTTCTTTCCTATAGATTCAAGAAAAACTTTCAGAATTCAGTTTGACTAACGTCTGACAACCAATTTTTGTATTTAAAAGTTACTGGTATCTAATTTTTCAACAAAGAGTTAGTTATATCCTATCTTCGTAGTTAAAACTATTAATACGTAATTTTCTAATATAAAGGTTAATGATACCTAATTTCTGTATTCGCAGTATTTCAAAGCTTTCTACTAATGCTGCCGAAAATATTCTGGCATACCTGTTTCCTTTCTTCTGTTTTTTTAGATAATACGCGAAAAAGGGATATCTTAACAGTCTGATGTGGGAGATGCGGTGGACTGCCAGTACTGAAGCGCCTAGTTCAAATTCCGGTCTGGACTAGCACGTTTGGGCGAACTTCCCTGGCACGGCTCCTGCGCGGGCCGTGTATGTTTCCTTCCACCTCTAAAAATGAAGAGTTTTAGCGATGGTGTTCTGGTACACGTGGAGGAAGTTCTGCCAGGCTGGCACCTCGGCCACTGCTCAAGAGTTGTCCCCCTCTCTCCGCGCCCAGGTAAGTAACTTTCTTGGTCACCAGGCGGCACCTCGGCCACTGCTCAAGAGTTGTCTCCCCCCCCTCTCCGCGCCCAGGTAAGTAACTTTCTTGGTCACCAGGCGGCACCTCGGCCACTGCTCAAGAGTTGTCCCCCCCTCCGCTCCCAGGTAAGTAACTTTCTCGGTCACCAGGCCTGGTAGCTCGCACCTTCTGTTTTTCAGTTCCCTGCCGTAAGACGACCTCCACCTCGAAACTCAGGACGCATTTCGCCATAAAAGAATAAAAACCTAATATATACAAATTTAAAATTAAATATTAATACTTATTAAACTTACTTCTTTATTCGTACTTTGTTACACTTATCCACGCACCATTTTCACGTTTTATTTTTTTTCTTTTTTTTTTAATAATGACAATGACCTTTGTTCTTGTAAATACGGCTTTTAATCACGACAACCAGAAACTGGATAAATGCTGCTTTAAGTTGAAAGCGATTTCGGTCGAATCTGAAAGACACGCCAGTAAAATAAACTTCCAGAATAAAAATATTCAATACGATATTCTGAACTGGCCAACCCTGCACCTACGAATAATCATTTCTGGCAATCTGCTCTTAGGTTTCCGTATATAATCATTATGATCTCTATAAAACGGACAAACAAACAAGTAAAAGTTCTTTACCTTCGATAATATTTTCGATTTTTTTTATTACAATAAGAATCATAAACGTAATAGATTAAATATATATAGCCGTTATTAACAGCATCAGTATTAATTAGCTTTCACTTTCATGTCTTGGACGGGAACTTGTCAATAAACGCCCAACGATCAACTTCATTATCCCTGAATTACCCATCAGGAATTCTTAACAGTCTTTAATCTGTCGGCCCGCTCCCTTCCGGTACGCATCTCTCGTGCCGTTAGCGTATTTTCCAACGTCGCCATGTACTTTAATATTAAACTGTACCGAGAGGAGGGGGGGCCAGCTCCAGGCATCACGATGGGCACCGGCTTGAACGTTTTGCTCGCATCAAATAAACGGGCCCTTAGAGAAAATCAATCCCACCGAAAGACTCGAGATATTGACTTGTGACGGTGCATGAAAGCGTATTTAGCGTAATAAGCGATTCGCACCCGAACCTCCTGCACGGGAGAGCTACTGCGCCGTCCGGAGCCAGAGCCGGTGTTTCCACTGGTGTTTAAGCTGGTCGTCATTGTTCCGCTCCGATGAAAAAGCACAACAGACAAACGCATAAATATTTTCATAAATAGCTGCGTTCTTTGTCGTGGTAGGTGGGGGCGGGCGACGCGGCATCAGGCAGATATTTATTTCTACCTGAGTAGTTTGATCTTGCATCGAAAGACCGGCCAAGGAGTGGTTACCGTATCGCCTTCCGTGGCGTCTGCGAGAGAGCGCCGTTAACAATGGCCGCGACCATCGCGAGATCCGTGGCCGTTGGGTTTTCCGTATTAATTAACGGACTGGACGTTTACGGTTCCGAGTCCTCTTGATGTTTGTTTGCAGACAGATTTGCGCAGACTTCTATTTTTATCGCAGCCCCCCCCTGATCCTGCTTAACCAACAGCGAAAGGTAAGGTAAGGGGCTTTGAAAAGGCGTCGAAACTCTCCGGGCGCCATTGAATGCCGGTGTCATAGACCGGAGTTTGGGGGGGGCAATACAGCCTGCATCTCCAGAAGACACAAGATTCGAAGAGCAGCACGACCGGTCGGGCTCGGACCACTTCCCACCTTTCTATAGCAAGACGAGTCTGGAAACTTCAGCAGAGAACCCGAATCGAAGTTCGCTTTCTATACCTTCCTTTTTCAGTCGAAGATGGCAGCCACTAATGAAGATAAGACGTGTTCGGTATAACTACCAGTGAGAATACGTAACAGAAAAACAATGAGGAACAAACCGTCCGCCAAATCAAACATTTATAAGCAGTTGATATTTATGCAGCCTAACACAAAATAAAATGAAAGAAAAAAATTGCTTCTTTGATCTGTAGGTTAAATGGTAACAAAATAATATTGAGCAAGCAGACAAACGGTTAGAGAATTCTCTCTCTGTCCACTCCTCTCTCTTCTCCATCTCTCACAATCTCTCTCTCTTCATCTCTCTTTCCATCCCTTCTCTTTCTCCAACTTCTCTCTCTCTCTCTCTCTGTAATGACGTCATATCCGTCTATGTGATGACGTCATCTCTCTGTAATGACGCCATATCCGTCTATGTGATGACATCAGCTCTCTGTAATGACGCCATATCCGACTATGTGATGACATCAGCTCTCTGTAATGACGCCATATCCGACTATGTGATGACATCATCTCTCTCTGTAATGACGCCAATCCGACTATGTAATAACGATCTCTCTCTCTCTCTCTCTCTCTCTCTCTCTCTCTCTCTCTCTCTCTCTCATACATATATGTATCATTTGTTTTAACTTAAATTTTTTAAAAAAGTTTTTAAAGGGAATTTCCTGTACATTAATAAAAAAAAACAACAAAAGACCAAGAAGATGTTTCCATAATTGTTTTCAGCTGCTGTATATTTATGTCCCTTAACGACGAACACAAAAGAGAATGGCAGTAGCTGGTAACGGCAGTTAAGAAAGACGCGGTAATTTTACAGAAATATCGAAATTTATTTGAAGAAAGTCTTAATAAACACCCGGAGCGCGAGCGGGTAATAAACTCATCGATTCGAATGCTAATTAGTCCATTCTGGGAACCCACAGTTTCACTCGAAATTCCAGAAAAAGTCACGTAGTCGGAATTTACAGTGGATACACGCTAAATAATTCTGGTCAATAACCGACCGCGGTCTCGAGACCGTGACCGCGAGGTCGGCGGGATTCCAGTGCGTAGGTCTGTCTGGTCACATTAACACTTCTCAGACTGGCTCTCAAGATCTCAGCCCGTAGGCAGAGGATGACGGGAGCTTGTCGGACGTTTGGCTTTGTTCACCCGTAAGTTACAAACGATCTTCTAGAAAGAACAGACTTTCGGGTCGCACGTGCTGGACTGGTGTCGGTGGGCGCGCGTGGTGGAGGGGTTAACCAGAGAATCTCTCGGTTCCACCGCTTTTCCCCAACCCTGAGCCCACGCAGCTGGCAAATACCTGTACCGACCGGCAGGAAGTTGTTAGTGCGGTTGGAGTCCGTGTCACCTGTGCCCTACTGACGTCAAGTCAGGTGAGCGACGCACCTAGCTGTCGTTGGCCGGAGGATAGGCTGCCTCTAGATCGGATCGAATTCCTATCATAAACACGATTTTAGAAACAAATCGATAAAAAAAATCGAGTCCTTGTTACCAGTCATAAGAAACAAAACATTTTACTAGAAATACAATAGAACAATGAAACTCCGATAGTAATAAAACACAACCAGAGGGTAAGATAAGACAGAAAACCCGCACCTGTATTAAGGTGATGCGGTCTGTCTACATCCCTGATGAACTAGGAAAGCTAAAGTCTTAGTTACAGTACTGAAAACGACAGGATTTTATCGATATTTGCATAAAAGTAGGATGTTTTCGTACATCTCTGTCGGCAGACAAAAACAGCTTCTGCTAACCGGACCAACTCGTTAAACTTTGGGAATATTTCCACACTATTTAAAATCTCACTTACTCACTACAGTGGTGGGATTAAAAAATGCAAATTGATTTAAAAAAAAACATATTACAAAAATGAGTAAGTTTTGAACATTAATAATAATAAAAAATCACACAGATGTTCGGACAGACGGTATTTAATTTTGTATTTAAAATATTCAGGAGTAAACAGTGGAACACAAAACGTTAGTGCGACTATAGAGTGGGTGTAGAATTCGTATTTACAAAATGACATTGAAATATCAGAATGAAGAAAAATGTTTTCTACATTTCACTTGGAGGTCAGTTAAAAAGATTGGAAGCGAAAGATCTGACTTACGTTAGCTGACAGACGTCACTTCCGCTATCTCATGAAAAGTGACTCAGGTATGGCGGGCAACTTGCGAGGTGTCTTCGAAAGGTCCCGGCTGGAAGTCTGTTTAATTCATATGCCTTTTAAATTGTCAACAGTTCCAACAACGAAGAGACAGTTCTTAGGTAAAAGATGTTTTAAGATATTCTGCTAGCAGCACGACTAGAATCATTTTTCCATTATTATTTTTTTTCTTTAGCCGCTACTGTCTGAAATATGGAAACCGTGCCGACAGATAGAGAAGCAGCATTGAGAGCTCTCTAGAGGCTATGATGACCTCTTGTACATCCTAGGATAAATTAAACTAAGGATTTGAGTTAAGATTATGTCGCTCTTATAGATCGCAGAAACAAAAAAGTATGCAACTTACTGAAAGTCCTCTCTCTCTCTCTCTCCCCACCTAAGATGAGCATCTAGCACATTTTATAAACCATTTTAAGAACCGTCTTAGGAAGTCTACTGGACACAGCCTCCGTCCGTCGAGTTTACAGATTAAACGACTTAACCAACTTTCCGGCAAAAGATTTAACCAGTGACTTCTCTCCATCCAGCAAACTGTAAGTCGTTGTAGACTAAAGTAAAAACACAAAACAACAACAACAACAACAACAGCAACAACAAAAGATGGAGGGAGGACCTGTAATTTCTGAAAAGAAAGTTTACAAAGTTTCCGCTACGTCGTACAGATCTTAACACTCCGGTCTTTACTAACCACATACATCGATGAAATAGTTAACTTTACCTATAATTCTGTTAATTAGCTTCAGCGAGTCCAGATCGCTGCTGCCAGACTCAAAGATAATGTCCTCTCCCGTTTTGACCACATTGGCCACCGTGTTACAGTCTTTGAGCGACACTAGAGTTATTTCTACACCGACCCGGCTTTTACAGCTACAGGAAAACGGTCTCTCGTTTTTCCAGCGCCCGGGGAAACTCCGGATATTGACATTTAGAGCTTCTAAGACTCTTTTTTTTTTTTAAAAAAAAAAAACCTTACTTATAACCAATTAGTATTTTCAGGCTGTATTCGCAGGTTCTTAACTCCAGTGTTCAGTTAAGTCTAGTACCTTTAGTTACCCTCAATATCGTTAGTTTCGATATAATATTAGATATTTTTTTGCACCTGCAAAAGCGCATTTACAAAAATATATGCACAGAATCCGCGCAATTATTGGCATTGTCGTCTGAGGAAAACGCCTTTGATTAACTCCCTTGATTGACTCCCTTGATTAACTCCCTTGATTGAGTTTCACACCAAAAATTGGTTTCCAGCGGAAGTTGCTTCAGAGGACTGCTAACCAAAGTCACGTGGAGCGACGCTCTTACTATTCAATACCGATACTTTTTTTTTTTTTTTTAATCGCTCGCTCGTTTCTAGCATTCAATCAAACCCGAGCACCGGTATTATGCCTGATTCACGCCACATAGTAAATGTGTCGCACGATCGCTTTAATTGATATAAAAACGAAACTAGTTACGCACACATTCAAGATGGTTTATTATTGTCCGTCCTTAACAGAAATCAAATACAACGTAATTATCGACACCGGGGAAGCGGATGAGTTCTGAAATGGGATACTGACAGTCACTTCAAGACTTTCTATAAGAACTTCGAATTATTCTACATTAAATTTTCTGTACGAGATTTTACTGCCATAAAAAAAAATTTTTTTTTTTTTTTTTAAAAAGAAAACGGTGCGATGCTGAAGTCCGCTGACAGTGAGGTCCGCGGAGAGTTTCTGCAGGGGGAAAGAGAGTGAATCTGCCGGGATGCTTAAATGTTCCGCTCCGCGAGCTATCGGCAAATAAAACTGTGAAATGACAATTTTTTCTCTCGCGAGTTACATCACTTATTATTTTTCTTTATAAAATCTGTTGAACCTATTGATTGTTTTGACCGTTCACCGAAAGAACAGGGTTTCTTATTTATTTATTTATTTATTTATTTATTTTTAAGATAACCATCTTTCTAGCGTTTCATAAACGGGGAGAGACGGTGCATTACAAAATCCAATACCCGCCAACAGGACTCCGGGCAATTAGTGGAGCTGGCGACATCTCTCGGTGTCGGGGGAAATATGCGCTATGGCCGGATCAATTGTTGAGCGCGGCAAGGATAACGTAATAACCGGAGCAGCACACGGACACGAAACGGACCAGGGTTCGTCTCGTGATGCATTCCGTTTTCGTTTATATTAAAGATGCACACCTGCAATACTGGGGGGGGGCTCGGGATGAACCAAGCATTTCTCCGTATTTACTGCCTAAATGGGATATAGGAAGCAACGTTAACGGCGCATAACAACAACAGAAAGGATCTGCACATTCCGTATAATTTTCCCTCGGATGTGGAATACTTAAATCAGAGTGCGCAGGGTTACTGTAATGGTTTGAAGTGTAGCGTTTTACGTACATTTGAGTTCTGTCTGCGGAGATGATGAGCGTCAAGAACAAACATCGGAAAATCGGTAGACAACTCTGTGGAAACACTCTGTCTTGGACGTTTCTTCCGATAGCGCCACCTTGTGGCCTGACTGAAGTGATCGAACCTCTGTTTTTAAAGTACAGTAAGCAAAGTTAATAAATAAAAATTCAGTTTCTCAAAGTGGTTTTAAAAGAACAGCTTTAAGCTTACAGTTTAAAGAAGTGTTCATGCGACATACGGAACAAAAAAGTTTTATTCGAAAAGAAGGAACCTCGTGATGTCCTGAATTTAGGCGCGGCTTCTAGAGTAGCGGTTAGGATGAAGAACAAAGCATCTTTAAGACCAAGAACAACACCGCGTCCTCGCTCTGCCATCTGTGCTGGTCAGCGATAAAGGTCACTATAAAGTGCGATTATACTTCAGCAATGTTCTCGAAAAGTAAGAAAAATTACCCGTCTAAACATAAATGAGGAAGTAAAAGATACAGGAAAAATCGCAAAATAAAGCTAAAAATCGTTTTAATATTCCATTGTTTTGTTTTTGATACATGATTGGCGCAGTCACCTCCGGTACTGCATTTCTACCAGTAATATATGTGTGTGTGTGTGTGGTTAGCATCCTAATCTGAAAGTTGGGCGTATCCGTCGGTTTGTAGGTAGAAATACAGCTGATTGTTTAGATCACACAAAAAAACAAAAGAAGTTTGCTGGACGTTGATTTCTTCATTTTGCGTTTCCAGCAGCTGATGTTGTACAATCACTTTAAATGATATTTACTTAAACTTTTCATTACTTCAGCACTGGAAAGGAAAAAAAATCTTTGGCTGGCACAGAGGACTAAATCACCTCGTGTAAGTGGCACTAAAAGCGGTAGGTGGCAAACGTTTTGCATATGCAGCATAAAGAAGATCCTCTGTGATTTTTCGTTTTTAAATATATATGTATATCAGCTGTTAGACGTGAAGTAAAGACACCCGTCTATGTTTGGGATTATTCAGGCTAGTGTAAACGTGTAGAGTCAAGAAGGAGTCTTGGAAAATACCTCGGCGTCTGAAGATCGGTTTGAACATAAATCCTTGCTGGCGGCTTCGCTCAAGTCGTTACGTACATAACTACGACAGTCTCCCTGTGCTGTTTCTCAAGTCGTTTTTTGTTCTCTACGTGGACCGATGGAACTACAAAGAAGATCGGCTCTCCTCGAGTTGACGCGCACTTCGAAGAATGAAATGCCACTTGTAATCACGCATCTCCACGTGATTCCACCGGCAGTTAATAGAGAAATTCTAACAAGGTTTCCATTGTCAACTCGTACTAAAATATATCACAAGAACAAATCGGTTTGCTTAATACTGCACGCAAGTCAGCCGCGCAAATTTACGGCAGACACGTGACCTGCTTCGAAATAGGGGGAGTAATACATCTTTACACGCCCTCATAAAAGCGCCTCTTCAGTTCCCTTTTAACCCGGCAGTATTAACGGTGTTACGGTGTTACGGAGAAAGGAGAACTATTAAAGTCTTACTGCAGCAAGCGATTACAAAGTGTAACAGTCACTCTTCTTCTAGTCGGCACGCTAATTAACTTAATCCAAATTTATCTGTTTCTAAAATACCAATGGATCTTTTAAATCCACCCGTTTATTGGGGGGGGAAAGTGCCGGCATATTTTTCACGAGCAAACCTCGCTGGAGGAAGCTTCATGCTCAGGTTCAGTCTGCAGCTTTATTGTCCTCTTTTTGGAGATATCCATTTTGGCTAATTCCGAAGACCCAGCCCAGTTATTAAAATGTGATTGGTTTTATTAAATACTCTACATATTTTGCATTTTAATCTTATTCCCTGTATCACAGCGCTCCTTCGGCCCGGTCTGGCCATGGGAACTAAATGAGCGGATAGAAAATCCCAAGTTTATCAGGGTGGGGATTTTGCGAATGTAATATATCTGTAGTCCATCCATTCTGTTCTTCCATTTTATACTTTAATGTTTTTGTTTAGCACCAACTGATCCTCGCATCCATATCATCTTATTCTGCAACCTGTTTGTTTCTCTAGTGGCCTTCTTCTAAATATTTGCAGGCTCTGTCCATGATAACGTAAGACAGTCGTGGTTACCTAGTTGTCATCGGTCTGGTTTTAGCAAAACGTTGTCCTTTCGCCACCTTTCCCCGGCACGATCGCCCTGCATCATCGCATCAGCCATTCTCATTTTTCAATTCTACACCGATCCATTATCCTCTCGCCAAAGTTGCCCCGCAGTTGCTCTGGGTTTTCGAACCCAGAAACCGGATACCTTTCCATGCCTGCTGATTTACAGTCACTCGACTCTCTAGTGGTGGCTTTACCTTCTCGCTCGCTTCCCTCTCCCTGCTCTCTTATCTATTTAACAGCATCATCGCGGTGTTTTTCATCTTCTCATATATCTTTCTACAGATTTTCTACTGTTAACAGTAAAAACGGAGTGATCGACATTTATATTCCTCCACCTCCTCCCTCCCTCCAGAGATCTCTATAGAACTTCAGAGTGTCTCCTTTCAATGCCGTTCGTTCCATCTTAACTGCCTGCCTCTCTCTTCTCTCCTGATCTTATTATCTGTGATTTCTGCTCGTATTTGTTGCTTAGCATCTATATGGATAGAATGTCTCTTTCTGTCTAGATATTTTATTTTCTGCGAATTTTTTGCTTTCTTTTCAACTGAGACATCAGGTGATTCTGAGTTACCTTTATCGAGGACTCAGTAGATCATGCTGCTGCTTCTGTTTGATGCTCTCCTCAGCCTTTTTACATCCATTCAGGTTATTGATTTTACTTTGTTTCTTTCTCTTCTTTACTTGAATACCTTTGTGTTCTCTAAAAACAACTGACGCTGCATACACAAGTGGATTCGCTCGGGATATACTGTTTTTTTTTGTTTTTTTTTAAAGATTTAATCTCATCTCTTTCTTAGCTTTATTTCCTTGTTGTTGTTTTGCTTAACATTTTTACTTACTTTTGAGGTCTTAATCTGTATTCAATTTCTCGGTTCTTGATTCATCCCATATTATCAACATTTCTTCTATAGGTCAGCTATAAGAATGTTTCATTATCGCCATTCTGATTTTCTGGTACCTGTTTTACTTCTCTTTCCCTCTTCAGATCATCATCCCCTTTTTTGAGGAATTTCTACTTATGCCTACACTTAATTTCTCATCTCTTCTATTTATTTTTCACTTAGGAAAGTTTCTCTGCATAAGATGGCATGATTGTATTTGTTCATTCCTACTGTGTGTTCTCCTCTAGTCCAGTTCCGCTTGCTTTCTTTGCGTTGAATACTGTTTGATTATGCAAAAGACTCCTCTGAGAACTGACCCTGACTTGGCTACCCTCTGATGTCCTGGGGATTTGATTTCTTGGTCTATTTGACCGGCCATATTGTGAACGGCAAAGAACCCCCCTGGTGTCAGTTTTACAAACTAAGCGCAGATTAGTCACACGCCCCCCACCTAGAAAAATATCTCTACTAGAGTACTTCTTTTAAATCTGGGAGGAATGCTTGAGGCTTGGAAACGTTGTAATAAAGCTATGTTATCATACGTCAATATCCATTTTTAGATGAGGACTCTACGCCTGCATAGCATCTTCAAGATGTGGAAGAACTAATTCTTAACAGAAGAGAACTAAAATATCTTTAACGTATGGATATTCCGGTTAATTACGCTTAACATTCTGCTAGCTTTGTTCATAGGTGAAATGCGCTGCTCTTCGTATTTGAGAGTGATTAACAATTAACGCAAAATTATTTTTTGAAATTACAGTTTTCCATTTAGAGTTACCAAAGTTATAATGATTGTAGTTATGTCTGTTACCTGTTTAAATAATTATAGAACTTTTAGCATCAATGCCCATTTTATACTTAAGTGACCAGTATAATAAATTATTCGAAATAATTCGTATCCTTTTTATTGTTAGCAGTAGCATATATTTTAGCATCTTAGTTTGTCGATAGCATTCATACAATTTTTTAAAAAAGTATCGGACCCAAAATGAAGCCTAAAGGCACACCTTTTTGATGTGCCGACGCTGCTTTATCAAATACTACGTTTTATTCTTTGTTTTCTAAAATCTCTCTATCCATAGAAAAAAGTATTTTAAGTGCATCTATTGCATTATCTTTTTTCAAAGTCTAAATAAGCAACATCATCAATCACAGCTCAACTAACTTAGTTAAAACTTCAAAAAATTCTAGAAAATTTGTTAGAGAAGTGAGGGGTTTTTTTTTTATCGATTAAATCCATGCTGGGAATGTTTTTAATTAAACGACTTTGTGAACTGACATTAGTGAGGGATTTAAAAATTTTCTCTACCCTGCTGACGTTAGACTAATTGACCTGTAATTATCAGTATAATTTCCATCGCTCTTTTAAAAAAATGTCGGTGATATTCGAAGCTTTCCATTCATTGAGAAAAATATATAGCTTTCTTTATTCGAACCCTAATGTTTCCCTAATTGTTAGTTAGTGACTTAAAATTTATATAAAATTTTAGATAATGATATCGGACTACTCACACTGCTGGATAACCTTAGTTCATCAAATTTAGAAACTAAACTTCTGGCATTGAAATAACAAGCTAAGACCCTGGTTTGTTTTCTAACACTATTCCTTATATTACCTATATATATTTTATTTATCACAGTCTTCCTATTAGCATTGGCCCCTACTTCATTTTTTCAATGAAAATATTTTTTTATACATTTTTAAAAAATCTATCTTCTTAGATGAAGCATCAAGGGGAATCTTTAAAGTCAGAACCTAGAGAATGATTAATATTGTTAAAGTTAGAAATCTGGCTACATCCATTTTTACCATCCGCCAGAGGAAAAAAAACTCTAGATTTCCTGCTTCGTTTGGAAAAAGACTTACCTGAGATCGTTGCCGCGTCTCAGCGGTCCTGAAAATTAACATCTGTCCTGTTGCAGACATTTTTTTTTTAGCTGGAGTTTAACAGAACGGACGCAGGATCTGTACATACTAGAACACTCCATATAAAAACACTGGCAGGTGAATTTAAATTGTGTTAGAATATTGCCCGTTGATCTAGGAAGTTCTATTCAAATAAAAGCTCAGTAGCCTTGGCAACTAATTCGATGTTTTAATTGATTCTCGTATTAATTGTATTTTCCTCTGTTACTCCGACATTGGGAATAAGAGACAAACATCCGCCTTTTTGAAGCTAAATAGCCAAAAATAAGTAAAATTAATGAGTTTATAATTGGCGATGAACGTAAAGAAATACGAACCTCTTAGTGAGTGGTTTATACTTATCTCCAGAAAAAGGAAGGTAAAGTGATGACCGGATATCAATTCCGTGATGAACAATTAGTCACATTAACCATAATCTGCTCGCAACAGACCTTCATTTACCGAGTTTCACGGCTCCACTTTATCTTCTGAGCATTGATGGATTCTTGAACATCAGATGCAGCAGCGATTTAATCCAAAGCGCAGACATCAGCATCTTTCGTCAGACTGTATACGAACAGTGGCTTAAATAAAAGCGATTTTTTTTTTTTATTTCAACAAAAAAAAAACAAACCGGAAGACCTTCCACAGCAGCGCACTCTGTCGAGTCTAAACGGAGGGGAGGTAATTGCGCTGGGGGTACTTAAGAACAACGGCGATGACGAAAATCCGCACGGGCCCTCATCGGACCGAGAAGGAAAGCGTGGACGAAATTACTGACGACACGATCCCACCCGTTCTTTTACATCAGTTCCGCGCCCGCCTCGTTTTCTCAGAAGCGTTCTCCGTAAAAGAAAATACGGACAAGTTGCCGTTTTACATTCTCAAGTGCAACTGGAACTGGCGAAAATGTATAAAATAATCTAATTATAGCCAAGCGGCAAAACTAAGCACCGCGCCAACGGGTATATGGCGCGCGTCCACTTACGGAAGAAAGAAGAGAAGAGTAAAATGTGTTGTTACTTTTCTTTATCTCTGTGAAAGGCAAAAGATTGGCCGCCATATCAGATGTACCGAATGACGCTTTCCGAAACATCTGGAAACACTTTGAGAATAACGAACGCCTCAGTTCTTTTTTTACTAGAACCTTTCTGTACATACAAACAGAAAAACCTATAGACATTACATTCTTTTTTGAAAATGGCGTTTATATATATATACGTTATACGGATCACCCCTGGTAGGGAGAGGTCAGTTTTATATTCATTTATTTAATTGTAGCTGCATTGCTAAACCATAAGACGAACATTTAGGCCCATCACCTTAGAATGTCCGCAAAGGCGACTTGTGCTACCATTTTAAAATCATGGAAGCGTCATAGTTTGTATTGGTGTCGTTCAGACTTAAATAACTAAGCTTTTAGTTAAAAATTGCTATCCATACATTAAAATTTCCGCGTTGGCACACACACAAAAAACAAAAACTGAACTCTCCCTTACTTTTTTTTTTTTTTTGCGACATGTGACACAGAAATATTCACTTTTCCTTTAATCGACGTCATTAGAACCAAGAGCCCGTCTTTGCCGGGTCTGTGCGAGCCGGTAAGTTATCAGGGATACCATATTGAACCTCTCGGAAATTCCATACAGCGAACCTCGCATGGTTGCTTCTCGCTCTTCTTCACCACCCAGCCGCGAGATTTTCTCCGGGTGGGAGTATAGAAATCTTCTTTTAAGCTTGGAATACACATTACGCGCTATCACTACTGCCAGATTTAGAATCGTGTGTGTGTGTGTGGGGGGGGGTCATTTTCGTCGTGTCCTTTCCCGGTTACGCGGGTGTGGATCCCTATCTTGGTGACGAGATGAGGGATCGTTTGCGAGTTGCACGGCCACTTCTCAGCGCGAGAGGCCAGCAGCGGCAGTTTTAACGAGAACTCTTCACTTTCAGATGCGGGAGAGAAAAACACAACCAGAGAGAGAGAGAGAGAGAGAGAGGGAGATGACGTCAGTACAGAGAGCTAGAGAAATGACGTCAGTACAGAGAGAGATGACGTCAGTACAGAGAGAGAGAGATGACGTCAGTACAGAGAGAGATGATGTCAGTACAGAGAGAGAGAGAGAGAGAGAGAGAGAGGAGAGAGAGGGAGAGGGAGATGACGTCAGTACAGAGGGAGATGACGTCAGTACAGAGAGAGATGACGTCAGTACAGAGAGAGAGAGATGACGTCAGTACAGAGAGAGATGATGTCAGTACAGAGAGAGAGAGAGAGAGAGAGAGAGAGAGAGAGAGGGAGAGGGAGATGACGTCAGTACAGAGAGCTAGAGAAATGACGTCAGTACAGAGAGAGATGATGTCAGTACAGAGAGAGAGATGACGTCAGTACAGAGAGAGATGATGTCAGTACAGAGAGAGAGAGAGAGAGAGAGAGAGAGAGAGTCGCCGAACCGACCCGGTTACGACTGGGATTCGAACTCGAACTTCAACCGACAACCATAGCATTCTAGTAGCCACACCAACACGACAACAATGGTCTGTTAATAATGATGTTGATGATAAACTAAAGCAGGCATAAATTTTTGATAAGAAGACTATAAACAAAATTTTCGCCCAATATTTGCAATGAGCTTATCGATGGACGCCGAGAATGATACTGATACGACAAATTAGCAAATTGATGGCGGACTGTTAAAAATTAATAAGATGATTTACACAGAGTATGCGAAGTCAGCGCTTAAACTGTGATTGTTTCAACAGCGGGATAATTGCGAAGAAGAGAAAATATAAACTTTGAATTGTGGCAACAAAGTGTGCGCCTCTGGAGAGCCATTGATGGTGATGGGGCGATGAAGCTGAATAAAATATGGTGTGTATTTGTCGCGTTAAGACAGATAATTGTTACGTAGCGCGAACTTCCCCCTGTAACATGGAAGAGACCAACATAGCACGGTGCCCCGCGGTTAGGTTAACAAAGCAGAACCAAGACCTTTTCCGTTACAGCAGAGACGAGCTCACAGAGAGAGATAATAATATTCTAATATACAGAGCTTTTTTTTTCTTATTAATATTTTTAAAAAATACAAAAAGAAAACCTCAAAACAAAGTTAGCAAGCAACAACGACTGGAAATAATCGGGAGACGAAGAACACCGAGTTTTTGGCATTCAAGGGGATTATGTTCCTTCTCAACCGACGGAATCATTTTCCCGTGTAAGACAACTATGTCATTTCTGTTAGTGCTTTAGAAATGTCTACATGGTATCACCAGACATGATCCATACACCAACGAATGGCCAGGACAAATGGAATTAGATTAATTGCTTGGCAATCGTTTTGCAACATCAGAGAAACCCAGGATTCTTCATATTTTCTTTTCTTTTGCTAAAAAGAAGACAGACAATATTTTGAGGTTGCTATTTCCACAGGAATTATTATTCGACGACAGTGTTTTTAAACTCAGTTTATATCACGCCGTAGTTAAAATATCTGCAAAACAAATAATTGTAGGCGGCTTCTCTTAAAATTAAGATAAACTACGTAATTACCCTGACCCTTCACTGCCCTTCAGATCTGTATTACTCCGCCCGGGTTGAGCCATAGGGGCCGTGACTGCATAGTGCTGACTAAATATACAGGAAACTCAGCACAAATACCGGTGCTTCTAGGTGGTATAAGGGAGATAAAAACTGACGTGGTATAAAGTGGGTTAAGAACTCGTGAGTCTTTCTTATGCTTCAGGGGACGACTTCGGTAAGAATTACGGAGAGCAGCCCTTTTCTTGTATGGGCTGATATTAATAAATCCTTTTTCAAAGTGCACTGCTTTTGTTTTTTAAAATTATATTTACTATTTTAATTAACCCAAACTTTTAGATTTACTGCGTCTCATCAGCTTAACATGTTTTATGAATTCCAATTTACTTTAAGGTCAGTTACCTCCCTTTTAACCCCAACTGCTCCCGTTGAAACGTTTTGCATCTGACGCTTCGTGTAACTTGCGAGACCGCCATTGAATTGTAGTGGGAGAGGGGATATCAAACAACCATACACTCTGCTGCTGGATGCTACAGAAAATGCAAGAAGAAATATTGCCGCTAGATTAAAAGCAAACGCATGTCGCACCCAGGACGATCGAGCTCGCTACATGTTTGGCCACCCCGCCGTCAGGACGATCGAGCTCGCTACATGATTGGTCACCCCGCCGTCAGGACGATCGAGCTCGCTACATGATTGGTCACCCCGCAGTCAGGACGATCGAGCTCGCTACATGATTGGCCACCCCGCAGTCAGGACGATCGAGCTCGCTACATGATTGGTCACCCCGCAGTCAGGACGATCGAGCTCGCTACATGATTGGCCACCCCGCAGTCAGGACGATCGAGCTCGCTACATGATTGGTCACCCCGCAGTCAGGACGATCGAGCTCGCTACATGATTGGTCACCCCGCCGTCAGGACGATCGAGCTCGCTACATGATGGTCACCCCGCAGTCAGGACGATCGAGCTCGCTACATGATTGGCCACCCCGCCGTCAGGACAATCGAGCTCGCTACATGATTGGTCACCCCGCAGTCAGGACGATCGAGCTCGCTACATGATTGGTCACCCCGCAGTCAGGACGATCGAGCTCGCTACATGATTGGTCACCCCGCCGTCAGGACGATCGAGCTCGCTACATGATTGGTCACCCCGCAGTCAGGACAATCGAGCTCGCTACATGATTGGTCACCCCGCCGTCAGGACGATCGAGCTCGCTACATGATTGGTCACCCCGCCGTCAGGACGATCGAGCTCGCTACATGATTGGCCACCCCGCCGTCAGGACGATCGACCTCGCTACTTGACCAACCAGCCGCCCTCTATTTCTTTTTTTTTTTTTTTAAATTGGGCTGACTTGGATATGAATATCGTTGTCTTTATTTATTTTTTTTTTAAAGTTGAGAGCCGTTTGCAAGTTGCTTTATTGTCGAGTATTTTCCGCTGAGCGTGACCCTCAGCCGCGTGTTCGTTTCAGCGCATGGCCGCAGCCCACACGAAACCGCGAGGGAACATTAATCGACGGTGCTTCTTCTCTCCTGCGCCAGAGCCAAGTCAGTCCTTGATGTTTACCGTCAGCCGAGCTGTCGTTCCCGGCGCCAGCTCCTGGCGAAATCGTTTTCCAAGCAAGCGCATCTCTCTTCGGAAACACGCTCTTCGGTGCGTGATGGCTTCGCCGAGGAGTCCTACGTACAAGAAAGCGAGAGGCTATTCGGACCTTCACGACATTACTGATGATGAAGGCGATAAAAACGAGTTAGTTTTAAATTAATACCTCGGCCCCTCTGCTCGTAAATTCATCGAATTTAGATGCAGCGATAACTTATCTGCAGGAAAGCTTATGAATCGATTTTAAATTTCAAAATATAATCATTTTTTTTAAAAAAAAAACTAAAAAGGGGAACTTATGTTTATTAAAATTACATAATTTAGTTACTAGGTGAAGAGAAGAGCCCGAACTGTCCATCTACCTATTGTAAGGCGATGCAGGTTCTAATGTTACCAATTTTGCGACTATAAACACTAATACCAACCACGTTTATGGCGTAGCCGGTTAAAGAGTCAGACGTGTATATGTTACAAACTCCAATCTACGGAAGGAGAAGAGGAAATTTTAATCAGGTTAAGTAATACTGCAATTGGCCAATGGCTTTGAAGTACACTAGACAGAAATTCCATACTGTCCTCAAAATCTCCACATTTTCAGTTCAAAGCGATCGATTTTGGCAAAGCCTTGGAGTAGGTATTAGCTGAAGTAGTGCGGCTACAAAAAGAGAGAAAGGAAAACAAGTGGCTAGGATTAAATTTCCTAGTTAACCAAAGCGGAAGGCAGTTTGGCAATTTGGCTTTTTTTAATATATATATATATATATACAGCAGAGAGGAGGATAGAAATGTCCTGTAAATGCCAGAGCTTTTCACATTTAGTGGAAAGGCGATTCTCAATATCTATTCGCCACCTCAGTGGCTAATAAATCTATCGCCAATTAATAATAAATGCATTGGTCAACGATAACAAGAATTTATTTCGCGAAGGTTATGTAGGAACGCAGAACTAATATTTTTTTTTTAGTAACAATGCACGGAAAAGTTTTCTCTACTTCCTCCAAGAGCTGATTGAAAGCGAACGCAATCTACACGTTTAACAGTCTTTCATATTTCGTGTACACACCATATAAAGGTGGCATCTGGCTTTTGCACAACCGGTATTAATAGATAACTAAAGGTCAATTTTTGTTCGGTCTATGAATAAATAAGTCGCAGAACTTTACGATACATTAATAAAATATATACACGGCGGGCGGGCACACACACACACACACACACACCACACACACACACACACACACACACACAACACTAGCGACTCACTAATTCATTAATTTGTCAGGCGTTATGGAGGGTATTCCAATAGAGAAGTCTTTTGACGGAAGTTCTGAAACATTCCATCTCACTGCAACACACGTGGTTGACAAAATTTACTCTGGCACCCCGGAAAGCGAGGAGCGACGATGGCGAGTCATCTTGCCATCCGCTGTTGAATTAACGTCGGCAGTGTAGGACGCAGCTCGGGCGCACCTGCTCTAAGGTGGGATTTGTTTTCTTTTAGGAATCTGTTCGAAGCCTCGCATGTGTGAAACTGGTCACATGAACAGAGCGGCGCAAGAAAAGTCATACCGAGGCCGTATTCCTAACTGTCCAGACGTAAAGTAATCACAACGTCAGAGCTCCAGAACACTCTGTGAGTTGTCTGCGACGCGTACATCAGTATTAATGTATTCCATCTCGAGATACCCTGCCGGGGGGAGGGGACGTGTGTGATGTTTTTTTAACGAAATAACTTACAATAAAGTTAAACACATTTGATGACCTCTACTTTCAGATCTGTGGCTACCTCTCATTAATTTGTATGGGGAGCTCTGATGCAACATGACAAATGTATCCGAACAACCGCTGCCCGGCTTTGTTTCCGATGAGTAATATGCATACCAATTAGCTTCTTATTGGAATTCGTTACGGAAGGTCTTAATAAGCTATGAAATAACAAATAGCTTGGACAGTCGATAACCCCCAGAATATATCACGTAGAAAAATAACGCTTTTATCGGCTTGTTGCAGATGGTGCATTCTATCGCCAAGATAAATTCTCTAGCAATCAATCTAATTTTTATTCAGTTTTAACCTTTTTCTTTTTTTTTTAATTTAAATTCTTCTAAGGACAGGCGAAGTCAGCGCGAAACCTCGCAGCAGAAGTATCCGTGACACAGAATGTTTATTTACGTGGAGAAAGTTAATCCTATTGTCTGACGTTAAATTACGAGAACACGAGTCCCCGAGTGATGTAAACCGAACTTGGCGGGATGATGCTTAAAGCCGACGCTAGATACGTAAATTCCACATTAAAACGATCAGAAGTATTTTCCTGGCGAGAATATACATAAACGGGATGGCAAATTATACAACTGATGTAAAATGTTAGAAATATTCTTCTTTTAACCGTCTCTTGACTCCGTTGAAAGCCTCGACGTAGCTGCTTTGAATATAGTTTTTTCTCCACTGTTGCTTATCTGAGACCAAATAGAGGAGGAGATAATTCAACCGTGAAAGGGAACATAATCATTAATAGACTTTTATGTTGCTGGCCCTGTTCTTCTTTTTAAAAAGGAAAAAATATATATATATATGAGCAGAAAAATCCAATGTCAAATATGACGTGTTCTTTTCATGGGGATTTTGAGAAAAGCTCCATTGTGGAGATGGAGACTCATTTTTCAATTAAAATTGTCTTTCAGCAAAAATGTATATGCGCTTGTAGAAGTCGATTTTACTAGATAATTTGCTTACTGAAGCAGAGCTATTTCATGGTGTGTTCATTTGTTGATACAGGAAAGTTTCTGAACGTTTATGAATTATCAGAACCTTGAAAGTAATTTAATTAAAAAATTCATCGGTGGTAGGCTGATATCAATGAAAGTAAGCTGATCTAGAAGTAATGCAAAAGCCCAAGAGGTTACATGTTGCTAATTTGTCACTGTCGTACTACAGTTTGTTGCAATGGAACTTTTCGCACCTATTCAATGTAATACGTTTTCTTTATTGCCTTCCAAATAGCATGCTACTGAAAAGAACGTACAAACAGCTAAGTCAACAGTACGTTCGGCAAGTTCGTGATAAAGGTTGTGGAGTAACCATATAAATCATCAGCTTAGCAGTTTATATATATATATATATATATATATATATATCTTTTTTACAGTTTATCTAAAGTCTACGCAACGGTCATCGGCGGGTGTCTGGTGTTAGCTGTGCGGATGATGAAAAACATCCCTGAGAGCTGGCGCTGTCAACAAATCTTCTCACGAAATTAGCATAATGGCAAGACGATAGCCCTGAAAGTACACGAATCGCTGGAGCGTCACTGACGGGTCAGGTTACTAACTGAGTGAGTGAGGAGTTGTCCTTCTTCTTGCGCTCTGTTCGGGCCGACTGCCGAAGCGATGTGAGTGGGCGCGCGGTCGGCTGAGCGTTCATGGTCGAGTTATGCGCAGTAATTTTACTTCCGGCATCACAACTGATTCCTGTCCAAACGTCACCACGTGAGGCTTCGATACCATTCTTTACAAGAAAGTCAGTTGCTCGTAAACGGGGCCCCACCAGGGAACCACAATTTTTTTTTATAATGTTTTTGTAGGCGGTGATAATTCCTCAGAGAGCTGATGGAGGTAAGATAGTAAAATAAATGTCTGCCGTGTCACGTGATACATCAATAACTCGCGAAATATCCACGTGGTGGCGTCAAAAGCTGTGCATAGAAAATACATACTTTTATTGTTACAGGTTGTTAACGTAATTTAAAAATAAAAAAAAATAAATTGCAACGTTAAAAAGATGAAGAAGGAAACAAATAAATTTTAATATGCATAAATGCTTTACCAAAAATTTTACTTTTCAACGAATTTTAATTAACAGAACTGAAATATAAAGCAATTTTTTGAAATATGGACTGTCGTTCTGTATATTATTAACTACTTTATGTAGACCAAATTTAAGCCATAATACCGTAATATATATCTGATATATGCTTTCCGAACTTAGCTTTTTTATGAACTGGACAAAACGTCGCTTTAAATGTGCTCATTAATATATATATGTGCGATGTGAAGTCTCTTTAACAGTAAGTATCAGTTAGATGTCATGTAAAGATGGACTTGACGGTTTATATATGATCGAAGATACGAGATTTAGTTCCGCGACAGTTTCCATCCACTCCGTGCCTAACGATGATACATAACTTAAGTTCTGGATACCTAATTACTCCTCGAAGAATCTCCAGCTTGCATTCAGCAACCGAATAACGAAAACTTCGCCAAACAGCACGAGACGAGACTCGGGCAGAAACTTACAGAGATCTTTGTTAATAACCGTGTCTTCAACCTCGGATCACTTGAATTGGACAAATTAGCGAGGCGGGTTCGTACCGTTCCCCGCAGCGGCGTCGAGAAAGTTGCAACCGTGAGAAAAGCTCAGGTTTGGTAACTTACGTTACCCGCATCTCCTCGGGCGCGACTTTAGACAGCTCTCGGAAACCAAAGCCTTTTTTTTTCTTTTTAGTTTCAGAATAAAAGGCTTCACCACGGCTGCTGGTATTTGCCGGAAAATCTCGCGACTTTAGTAGAAATACTGTTGTTCAGTTGCTTTCATGGCATTTTCTAAAGAAGCGATAACGTTTTATAATGACCAGAGTTAGCGGTGTTTGAGATGATTCGCTGTCAGTCGGCTGAACAAAGAATGTTGGAGTGCGAAGTCTGAACGTGGCTAAAGTTGTTTTTTTTTTTTTTAAAAATAATCCTATCTTCGCTATGGAGACAATGTTTCATTTTGATGCCTTAAGATATAAATATATATATTGAATGTTGACACGTTTCAAATAATTTCTGTTGATATTTAATAATCTCTAAAACGTTTTCATTGTCATCGTCAGTCTTTAAGATAACTTTAAGCTTAAAATTAGCTTACATACTATTAGAAAGACTATTCACATCATTTAACATGATATTATTATTATTACTAGAAATTATTAGTTTGTAGCTTGAATAGTCCACAGGAAGAACGCGCGTTTTAAGACTGATAAAGTCAGCCTATCCAAGTTCTAGGACGCAAGAATTCAAAGTCGCCATTTCGAAAAGCAAAGGTCACGTAAATAATATCTTCCGGATACCTTAAAATATTTATTTATTTATTGTTCAGTTTATCTACGGAAATTTGTAATATATCTACTTTCATACTTCAAAATCTTTTAGCATCATCTGATACCACAAAAACTTTGCAAACCGTTGGAACGGGTTTGTGCTAAAACTGAATAGATTAAAGAGGATCATATATCCACGGACTTATCCTGCTCTCTTTAAACTTTTTATACAGCTGATTAATCAGTGCTTTGTACCTTAACCACACACACAAAAAAGAAAATAAAGATTATATTCCTTATGGTAAAGAAATTTTACGTAATTTTCTAAAGTTGCAAATAGCATTTAAATAATATGAAGTTAATGGAACGAAATACTGATTTTTTTTCCATAAAAATGTGCCACTTCTATTGTACAAGAGCGTAAGCAGTGCGATCGTACTTACTTCATAGTAACAAAACATAATACCTGGACATTAGTTAAACAGCCGGTATAACTTGCTACAGGTAATGAAGTGAAATGCACATTGTTTATAAAAATGTGGATATAGGGTCATTGTAGCGCACTAATTTTAAATTGGTCTTTATAATTAAAAAAAAAACCCAATCAACGAACTAACAGCTAAACATCATTCGAACTATTAATCTTTAAATGAATTATAGGTTACAAATAATTATTTTCAGGTAAGATTAAAAGCTATAAAATCTTGTAACAAATTCTCATAAAAGAATTTATATGGAACTGTTAAAGATGTCTTGTTTATAATAATTACTGTATAAAGATTTAGTATTTGGCGAATCCACCTGGCTCACAAAGCACAGACTTACATGTCATACTCCTCACCACTCATCGGACCTCCTTATGGTATTCTCGTCTACACAATCACGTAGATTGTTCGAGTTAGTTTGTTGTTCTCTGGCCTAGGTAAATTCACAAATGCTTTACAGGATTTAGATCTGGAATCTTTGCTATCAAACGTAAGACGTCACTGCAAGTCCAGTGTGACGTAGATCTGTCTGCTAGCAAACTGCCAATTTGAAGTGCAGAAGCATGCTGGAAGGTGACTGACTGTCTAAATGACATCTTTCTGTATTCGTGCAACAGTGATAAAATCTAGTCTACAGCTGTAAAGAATCACGCCCTAACATCATCACAAAACCATCACCGCCACATGTAGCTATCTGAGCAACGTTTTCTTGATTGTAAATCGAGCTTTTATTTACGCGTCCATATGAGTGTAGGAGCAGCCTGCTTTGAAGAGGAGTTTTGCCATCACCATCAATAAGTTAACAGGACAGCTAGACATGGATTCTTGACTGCTATGTCTCACGGGAATGGTTCAGGTAGACAAATGGTTACCCGACTGATCTCCAAGAACCCTGGCGATGACAAAGGAGCTTGAGATCCTACATAAGCGAATACATTGGTCTTCCTTAGCCGTTGGCTTATCGGAACCCCCACAATGTGGAAGATAAGCAACCGTGTTCGTTTTGAAATGTGTGTCCACCAGGTTACCAATTAGTGAATAGTGGACATTAGCTGCCATCTTTTTTAAGAAACAGCAGCATGCGTTCCAATTATATGCCATCTTGGTACATTGTTGTGTCATCTCCTGACCATGTTGATAGACAATAACACATTTTAAAAAAATTTGAGTTGCTTCTTTTTTTTAAAAAAATCCAAACAAGCACAGGACGTTTGAAAGTTCTGCCCTTCATTATTAGTAAAGACACTGCGAAGGCCATTTACATCCGGCAAATAAATGATTCTCATAATAAGTATTTATTGCTCAAATGCCATGCAAAATGACAGACATGCACGTTCTCTTAAAATGCTAGTTAAAACCGAATTTAGGGCCGCTTAATTTACAGCTAAGTGTTCATAATAGCTCTGTAATGAATTAACCTTGAAAAATTGGTGGTGCAATTTCACATTAATGCAACTGTAATTTTCCCTAATGAAGTCTTCGTAAAGCATCTGGGAGATAAACACAATTAGCAAACTTTCGGAAATAATAGCGCATTTCTCAGAATTTCGAGTTGTCCATCGTTGTTGATTTATCCTAAACATCTCAGAGATGTCACGAGATGGCTCCGCACCAACGTACAGTACAACTCTGCTAAAGGTGGTTTACAGAATGGTACTGTCGATTTATGGAGGTTCAAAAGAGAGAGAAAAAAAACGACAATATTAACAGAATAAAAAACAGGGGAAAGCTGACATCCTAATTTTCTAAATTCCTGCCTGTCACAACCATCGTTCCATCTGTGTCTCCCACCAACCCCCCCTTTTTTTTCCTTTTCATTTCTAAAGTGTTCATTTCTTGGTTCCAGCAAAAGTTCAGTCGATTAAAATTTCCAACCCTTGAAATGGTTTCTATGCGATCTTTCTCCCTAAATGGAAAAGAAAATGCTTCCCTACGTATTAGCACGCGGACGTGTTCCACTGCACGGACTGATGGACAGACCGTCTGGCGTAAAGTACACGGGGGAAGTAGGTGAATTTTTAATGTTCCTCTCTTGGTTCCGAAGTTTCGTTTTATGCCTGGTCTAGCAGCTGTCAGGGATTTAATAACTCTAGAAAAATAACGCGTTGTCAATACCATTATCTGTGTCTAACAAACGGAGAGAAATTAATAATGAATATTCCATACATCTGCTAGCTATATATAGAACAGACATCGGCTCGGTAATGCGAGTCGTACAAACGATATATCACCATCACCGAGCATGGATAATTCATCAAGCATCCAGCAGGCTTTATGTCGATGTGACCAGTTCGAGGGTGATCCGCTATCTTTTCCCCCTTCTTCTCACGTGTATGAACTTTATGGCTGCCTGGTTTTTGCGCGTCTACAACAAGCATATTCCTAGTTTGTTGTCCTCTCTCTCTCTCTCTCCGGTTAATTTAGGGCTGTTATCTGTAGCTTTGGGTCTGATTTAAGTTAACGCGCTTAAGATGACTCGTTTTCAATATCTCTGCTTGCAGCTCTCTCTCGGTAGCTTCAAAAGTGTGCATCCAGTTCGTTTCTGACAGAAAAGTAGGAACCCACCTTTCCCGCAACCTCACTACACGTTTCCTTCTTTTAGAAAAGATTTGGTAATTAAAATCTTTCGCTTGAACGAGACACCTGACAAATGGATCCCGACGCCAAGAACTCGGTATGCTTTCTACATTCACAATGTATCGATTTGAAAAGATCTTATTGATTTTTTTTACGTGTCTATACACGATTTTGTATTGAATACTGCATCTTTGAGATAACCAGGGTGCGTAAAAAAACCGGTAAATGGTCAAGCGGTTAACAATGGCTTAATCCACTCTGTTGGGCGGTTTTAGTTAGATCTGATATTTAAAGGTAAAACTCCCCCCCCCACTTAAATACCACGTAATGATGTTGTATTGCGTAGAAGAGCCCCTCTGAAGCGCTGGAGCTGTATTGAGCTCGAAACGGTGCCCCATCTCCGATAGTCAGCGTTATCTGTCATCTGGCTGACGGAAGGCAGCTAATTAGCAGAGATGGAGCGAGACTGAAACCTATCTACGCCTCGTTCTTAGAGTTCACCGATTAATTAGCTCTGAGTGGCTCCCTCGCACGATCCTCAACGTAAACGAGGTTCAACAGATAGTCTCTGTTAATCTGCAAATTTCTCGATAAGTTCGCTGTTCACGAACTTTAAAGATGTCTTCTTTTTGTTGTTGTTGTTGTTGTTGCACGTTTATAAAAAAAACCCACAAGAATATGCGGTCCCTTTCTTTCCCTTCAGGTTCTGATTTTTTTCAACGTAAGCTAACATTTAAAAACAAATCCTTCAATAACATTTAATTCTACCGACCACCACCACCCCCTCTTTTCTTTCCAGTTTATCTGACCTCCCTACGATACTGGAATTCTACAGTTTCCATCAACAGCCGGGTAGGCAGCGAGTCACGGTTAACACGTGACCCCTTTTAACAAGCGGCGAGCCGTACTTCCGTTCTAGCCCGTCCGATGACTGTTGATGTTTACTATAATTTCTGTTTTGACTTCTTACCACATCTTTTTTTTTTGTTTATTTATTTTATTATTTTTTTTTAAAAAAAGAAAATACAAAACCAAATGTTTGTCGCACTGAGGTAAAGTTTGCATGAGTTTTAAAGAGCGAGGTAATTCGGAAAATTAGCGGAGGCAGTTTCCGACAGACTAGCAGCCAAGCCGACCGGCGTCGCCACTGTATACCCCACAGCACCTTGAGAGCATCAACGCCAGCTGCCTGTCTTTGTGTCACTTTTTTCCGGACTAACAAAAAGCTAATCCGTATCTTGTTTTACCAACGAAAAGCACTCGGATCGCGGAGTTGCGCAAGAATAAACCTTCATATTTCGCGATCGCAAGCGGCTCGAGTGCAGTAGAACGGCTACTGAAAGCTGTGGTAACAGGCGGGGGGGGACGGCGGCTGACTCCGAAAAACTGATGCTCGGACCGATCGGAAACCAAGCACATGACCAAAATAGAGCAGCACAAAATGTCTTTTGACATCCTAGGAGACATGGAGGAACAAACCGATCTCTGCAAGAGCTAGCTGGCCAGAGATGGCTTTGCAATTTCGAACTGATGTGTCTTGCGGGGAAGAGACCTTTGTCTCCTTGAAAAATCGAAAAAAAACAAAAAAACAAACTCGAGTTCAGTTCGCCAAGGGCCATCTTCATTAAAACTTCGGAATTGTGAACCTGGCTGCTTTGGTCTGATGAATCACGATTCCCGAGGTTTGGATCAAATGGTCGGACTTAATTGCGGCGAAGATTCGGTTAACCATTCCATCTGTAATGTACTAAACTGACGATGATAAGTGGTGAGCGGGAAATTTATAGCATGATGGGGCTGTTTCTCTCGAAAAGAGAATGGCCCTCCCTGTTTATTGTAAATCGAGAATAATGGACCGGTTTGTTTACCTGTAAATGTTTACCAATATTTTAGAATCATATTCTGTTTCCCATCTCAGCAAGATTTTCTAACATAATAATGATATAAAGCATTAGACCGCCATCACCAATCAGCGTCTCATCGATCAGAAAATTCTAGTTCTAAAGTGGCCGGCTCAAAGCCCCGATCTGAATCCAACAGAGAATCTATGGAACGAAATAGACAAAGCTATTGCGATAACAAAATCCCAGAGATTTGGATCAGTTGTTCGAAATTATTCAGTAGACGAGCCGATATCTGCATAGACCGGTGTGTTCGCCCTGTAGACGTTATGCATAGGCCGCTGTCAGGCTGTAACTGATGTTTGAGGCTGCGCTCTATGCCGATTCATCTCTGATCTGCTTATCTGGAGATGTCTATAAAATGAGGCTTGTGACAAAATTTTGAACATGTTGGATGCTTTCTTAAACTTTTTCTCACCGTAAAATTCTGTCATTATGTTTGAAAAGTGAGCGTATACAAAATATTCACTACCGATCATGTTGATGGATATGTCAATATTTAAAAAAAAACAAAAAAAAAATTTGCTTTTCTGCGTAATGTCAGAGCTGGAATGTTTATCTTTTGGATATTTTACGTGCAAATTTATACTCGTTCTGCCATCGTTTTTAAACATCTGTCATATATACATATATATTGTTTTTATGTAGTTAACATTGTTGCCATGACGATAAGCGCGCACTGTTTCATTGCTGTCAAGAACTGTTTCACAAAGCGAGTGGCCTGAAAGTGGAAGATAAAGACAGGAAACATGCAAATACTTTACGAAAACATTCAAAATCATGACTGACTGTTTTTTTTTATGCTCAGCACACACGAGAAGATTTGATAATTTTTCGGCGATATTCAAAGCAATTTTGCCAGAGCCAGCCACGGATCCATGTACGGAGAGTGATCCCAGGTCAATCAAGGATCGATCCCTGCTCGCATTGAGTGCGCAAGCCTGGCTAGCAGATTGCTCGGATGCGTAATAGCTACCACATCCCTAAAAGGCGAGATGAGTCCGCTTTCTTCATAGTTCCATTCATTAATTTATTGAAAAAAATTCATATACAGCTTGTTCCGTTTGAATTGAATGAATCTGAGGACACCTGTAACCTGAGCCATTTCAAATATTGACTTGAGCATCATGCATTTTTTAATTGTGGGTTTTCGCACAAAAGCTTTCCCTGATATAAAGGGACGCAACTCCCAGTTTGTCTTATTTTTCAACTGGTCAGAGAATGAATTATTGGACCCATCATGCACTTCATTTGGCTTTACAAATTCGCGAATCTTTGCGCTTAATGGGAAACCTTGTTTTGGTGTCATCTCAGGAAGTTTTCGATTTATTGGCATATTTACACTTTGCAGAATTAGCGGGTCTAAAATAGAAATAGAAAATTGAGTAGGATCTTATTACTCTCAGATGAACTATTTCTTAAAATAAATCAGATAAAAGACGTAAAATAATAGATAGACGCTTGATACTATAACTTTTGAAAGTATCCAAGTTACGTGTAATCAGTCGGAGCAATAACCAGAAGATGATCCTTCCAATATACAGGAAACGTCTTTGATATTTTAGCATCATGAAAAGCCTTTGATTTATAATCAGGATATTAACGCATATAGTTAAGTGTATTAGTACATGACTATTGGAATAAAAAGTCCATACACGGTAAAACACGTTCCAATGAGAGTATGTTGAAACATTGATGGCACAAGACTTTTAAATACAATATATTTTTTAAAATTTTTATTTGCGAGTCCACAATTATTCTTCCAATACAAGTACTATAATATATTAGTACTTATAATAATCTTTGTTATCTATCCTTTCTTTTATAACTGAGGAAAACTTCGTTTTGCTGGCACACTGAAGATAAGTAAAATCGAAGTAAAGGCCATATTTACCAGTCGTTTACTGGAATTTTGAGATAAAACCTGTTTTGTTTTTTTCATAATATTTAGGGACACAAAAAAGGGCAGCTTTTCTTTTTGTTTTGTTTGTGGCCGCCAGCTGAGAAAACAACAAGTTTTATAGAGAAGGAGAAACCAGAGGAGCCAGTTTTTACGACTTTACCTTGTCACAGCGAAGCATCTTTAATTAAACGTGTAGATAATGAGCTGTAATCGACGGAAGGTTTCGAGCGAAACCAGGTATCGCGATTCATACCGTTGGGGAAAACGAGAGGAACTTAAGGTTCTGGGATAAAAACGCCTGCAAGCAACTAGAGGAATAAAGTGGTCGCAGCTCGAAGGCGATCGTCGAAAGTTGTCTTTCTTTTCTTTCATTCCTCCCAGTTTTCACAACAATTGGATCTAATCCGCCTACTGCTGCGCACAGGCTCGGCCTTCTTAACACGCGGTGATAATACACAGTAGATCCCGCATTACAGCGGCAGCAGCCCCTTGGAGTGGGTGGGAATGATTCTTGTGGTTATTCTGAACACGTGATAATAATACTTTGCGAAATCAATTCCCCCTGTTACGTTCTATTACTCCCAGTCCTCGAGAGAAGGTATATTTGGTCTTAATGAGGAAGGTAGAGGAAAAACCGGTGTCAGTTTTTTTTTTTTTTTTTTTTTACTGGAATATGTTGTTACAGCATCAGTAATTTTTTTTTATTACATATATCGATGAGGCTGCAATCGACGTCATCTGTTCTGACCTTAATATCGAACGTCACAGCTGATGACATCGATTATAGCCAGCGCCAAGTATGTGTAATTATACTATTAATAATAGTAACAATAAACGAACTCTTATTTTGACTGCTACCAGTATAGTCTCAAAGACTTCCGCTCGTTCTTCTGTCGATAATTCTTTCCCCCCCTCTCTCTCCGATGATTGATTACACAACCGTAATTCTGCCGAACAAAAATAACCAGCTGATCTTTCCTCAAGCGGCTCGATGTTACATCTTAAAACGTCATTAAGGGGAGAGAAGCCGCGAGCGGTCTGTCGGTGGGTCTTATGTACGTTCGCTAAGCAAGAAGATTTTAGCGCAATCTCGCCGCACTTAAAGCAGTACAACTGTTTCCGAGAATTTTGTACCACTCTTAAAATATTTGTGAACCTGCCGAACCTGTGCCCTGCCCCAGTGCTCTGTTAACGTATTAAAGGGCATACCGTTTTGCATTTTCCCACCTACTTCCATGGGTGGGTGGGGGAATTATGCCAAAAAAAAAGTACTTTCGCTATTTATATTTTCAAATAAGGGCAATGGCGTAGCTGAAGGGCTGGGGCGAGGTGGGCGACCCAAACTCTAGCTAAGAGATCTTTCTGCTATTTGGCCTTTTGACTCTGCTATTATTTCTGGATGTGTTTGAAGATTGGCAAAAGCTAAAACCCAACCACTACAGCAGATAATTGCTCGGATACCAGTTTTAAAATTAGATTATATAAGCAAAATATATAATAAGAAGTACAGTGTCAGGAGGGGGGGGGAAAGCGGTTGCTACTTTACAGGTGCTAGCGTTAGCCTCCATCACTGGATACTGAAAGTCTGTTTACCGATGTGCCACCGTAACCTAGTGAACTATGTCGTAGTTGGAATAATTTGAAAACAATTAAGATTGGCTTGTTAATATTCAATTTTAGCAGTTTGCAAGTCTTTTATTTGACACATACGAGTTTTATCTGTTTTGTCTAGACTTTATTAAGGACAATTACAGTAACATCCAACTGAAATAACTTGTTTTTTTTTGTTTTTTTTTTAAAAACAAATCTGGTACCGATAATGGGGCAATATCGGGAAGATCGAGGTGAGTCTGACACCACCAGTTATTTCTAATTAAGCGTATCGATGGAGCTATAATCGACGTCCTGTGATTCGACTTTTAGATCGAATGTCAAAGCATTTGATATCAATCATAACTCATCTATTCGTATAATTGGGAATTTCTAGCGCTGTAACAAAGATCCCGATCTCCCCAACATTGAAACCAGGTATTCAAAAAATGTGAAATAGTACGAAAAGTTCTGAAAAAAAAAGAGAGACAAATTTAGGTTTTTTCTAACAACAAATAAAATAACCCGACCAGTTCGCCATGAACTGACTTTCATATCAAAAGGATACAGAGCTAAAATATTTTAAAGATTGCTTCGCAATAAAACGTTAATTATCCTGAGTATAGTTTCTAAAGATAATGCGGACTGGGGTTTATTGATTAAAAAGTAAAAGGTCTCAATTTGTCACTAATTTTAAAAGACGCCGTTAGAGAGAGAAAATAAAGTTCTACGATTCTATATAGAATTTGTTTTAACGAAACCACATGAGATTAAGCGAAAGCGGACCACAGAGGTAGTTAAACTGACCCGATTGCATAAAATAAATGTGAGTTTTCGTTTACATTCCGTGTTCTTCCAAACATAAGGCATGACGTTAAGGAAAGTTTAATTTACCAGTTATGAAATTACAGAAACAAAATATTTGGCGCAGGCGTGCATTGACTACCGCTTCATGTTCTATTAGGTGTGCATTACTCACCACGAAAACTATTAGTGATGAGATACGAAGTCAGGTGTCTATTCGCGCGTGTGTACTATACGCAAGTAAACAACCCGTGCTCTTCTGTCTCTATTAACAGTACTGTCTGAACCAAAAGAGAGGCTGAACGGGGGCAGGAGAAACATTAATTTAAAAAAAAAATTAAATGTAACGAAAGAAAATCTGTTATCTAAGCTAGTAAGATATACTAGATTTTGATGAGAAAAATAATAATTAGCCATTATTTGAAATGCACTGCATTTTAAAATTTAAAAAAAAATTTCTGTAGCATTTTTGTTGTGTTTAAATTTTCCATTTAGCTTTTAAAGTTTTAGTCAGTTATCTGTTGCCACGATAAGATTTTGCAAACCGTTTATTTAGTTTACATTCAAATTACTATGTTACTCTGATTTGTCTTAATGTTTCTTTTTAAAAATTAGAGAATCAGGCTCTGAAATGTTTAAATCTAATGACACTGTCTTCGGAACAAATAATCACTAAATTACAAAAAAGTGAGAATGTACTAAGCATTATATACATCACCAAGAAATTACTTTGTATTTTATAGTAAATTTCAAAATTAAATGACATAAAAATAAATCTAAAAGATTAATTTTTGTTGTTTCCATTAATACGAAAGTTGAAAAAGTCTGAGTTGTTAAGGGAGGAATATCGTTATTTAAAGATTTTCTAATTTAGTCACATTACTAATCAGACTAGTTATGGGGATTCGTGTTTATCAGCTGCTAAGTAATACCACGAAATGACAGATTAGTTGATGACACTATGGCACGAAATCACAACCTTGTTGATGACACTATGGCACGAAATCACAAACTTGTTGATGACACTATGGCGCGAGATCACAAACTTGTTGATGACACTATGGCGCGAAATCACAAACCTGTTGATGACACTATGGCGCGAGATCACAAACCTGTTGATGACACTATGGCGCGAGATCACAAACTTGTTGATGACACTATGGCGCGAAATCACAAACCTGTTGATGACACTATGGCGCGAAATCACAAACCTGTTGATGACACTATGGCGCGAGATCACAAACTTGTTGATGACACTATGGCGCGAGATCACAAACTTGTTGATGACACTATGGCGGAAAATTAAAAACTTGTTGATGACACTATCACACGAAATCACAAACTTGTTGATGACACTATGGCGGAAGATTAAAAACTTGTTGATGACACTATCACACGAAATCACAAAGTTGTTGATGACACTATGGCACGAAATCAAAACCTTGTTGATGACACTATGGCGCGAGATCACAAACTTGTTGATGACACTATGGCGCGAGATCACAAACTTGTTGATGACACTATGGCGCGAGATCACAAACTTGTTGATGACACTATTGTACGAAATCACAAACTTGTTTATGTCACTCGAAATCACAAACATGTTGATGACACTATGGCACGAGATCACAAACTTGTTGATGACACTATGGCGCGAGATCACAAACTTGTTGATGACACTATTGTACGAAATCACAAACTTGTTTATGTCACTCGAAATCACAAACTTGTTGATGACACTATTGTACGAAATCACAAACTTGTTGATGACACTATGGCGGAAGATTAAAAACTTGTTGATGACACTATGACGCGAAATCACAAGATTTTGATGTATTTATGGCACAAAATGACTTGTAAATTATCTGATAAGAATGGCATAAAATCACCAGGTAGTTTCTGACAAAATACGTTTATTTTGATAAATATTACTTCAAGGTGGTCCTTTTATTTGTTACAACCTTTTTCTTAATGTACGCTATGTAAACGTTCTTAGAGACACAACTAAATCTTTACTAAATATTTTTCCGCATATTCTGTTGTAATGCGTTAAATATTTATGAAATAAATGTAGATTTCTTGTTTTTTGTACAGATACTTTGAAATTTGTTTTGTATTAGTGTTTACTCGTGCATCAGACAAATGAATGTAACTTTGTCGCTGTTATTCAATTTACCAAAGGAAACTTTCTTTTCTGAATTTTTACCGTAAAAAGCCTACGTATAGGATTAGATTACTTATGCCACCTACTTACTAACTTGTTTTGTGTGACATTTCTTGTTCTACAACTGCAGCCTGTCTTTCCCCCTAAATTATACTCTGATGAAATCGCCTTAACGCTAAAATCATATTCTTTTGTTTTCTACAAAAGCTAACGCAGCCCTTTTACAAAAGCCGTTTGGCGGCCGAAGGCCACGTGGCTGGGCTACTGGACTGCCAAGATCAGGGGGGAGAAGCGTGCTCCTTATCGGGATCCGCCTGACCTGACGTGCCATGTTTCCTTCTCGCTCTCCTACACCAGCCAGTCGGTTGGGTTTTCTCCACGTCCGACAAAATGAAAAGGTTCCGGTGATTGCGGTGCTGCTCTTCCTCGCCAGGGTAGTCGCCCTTGTGGAGGCTGATCAACGAAAAACAACGACCTGTCTGTCATTCACGAGTTAAACAATCCACTCCAAAAACTGCATTTTTTTCCACCTTTTAATGTCAGTAATTTTGTATTAATCCTATTATGTTTTGTCAATCTTGCCTATCGATTTTTTTTTTTCTGGCAAGAAAGTTTTTGAAAATAAATAAAACATTCGATACTTGACTGTTTTAATTTTGCATTTTAAAGTTTTTGTTTTCTCTCTTTTCCTTATTCTGTATATATATGTATATCGGTTTATCTTGCATCTGACCTTTGCCCGCTAACGTGATTTATTAAACCGCTTGATGCGTTAAGTTGCTGTAATAACCCACACAGCCCTGTGGGGTTGTCTGCCATGAGAATGTAAAGAAACCATCTAACAAGTCGGTTTACAGAAACCAGAGACGGTCAATTAAGTTTCTCGGCGCCTGATCGCAATGTAAATATGATAATTTCCTTCTTGAAGACTGATAATAGTCGAAAATCTTATTTGGCGGAATTTTAAAGTTATCGCCGTGGAGCCAGGTTTTCGTGATCGACGGACTTTAAAATACGAGCAGCCATCGCAGCCTCTTCCAAGCACAACAAGTATCTCAACATCCAAATTAGCTGCACGTTAAAAATGATCTGCACCGAGATAAATGTTATGCAGTTGTTTAACTTGTTTTCTTTTAATTACCGCTAATAATTTCAGTCAATGCAAGTTATACGTGTAGCATAAGAGCTTCTCGGTAAGAATTCCAGAAAAAAAACGGACAAGCAAGACAAAAAGAATAAAAATTACATGCGAGCTTAGAGAACAGCGGAGACCAAAAGTTCTTGCATTACCTTGGAATCTTCTAATTTTACTTAATAAAGTTGAATTAAACTTACTGAATTTGCATGGTGATGTTACATTAACATACTGGAGCGCGAACCGGCTTGCAGTTTCTACATACTTAATGGCAAATTGTCCAAAACAAGAAAAATGTGACAAATTGAAATCTTACAAGCAAATGCGTAACTTCCGGAAAGACCTAAATATGAACCATGACGACAGGTGGCGTGACTCGGTTAGAAGTATTAAAGAGCAGACGTTTAGACGTCCTCGCCCTTAATTTATCCTGTAGACTTACTACTAATAAGAACGAGAGAAAGAGGCCATTTAAATTTGCTGGTTTTTAAAATAATTTATCCGAAATATTAAATGACAATACTGATTTTAAAAAGGGTGCACATAAATTTTAAAATAAAAAAAAAATCAGTGATTTCAAAATTTTAAATTATGGACTAATAGACAATATTTAAAACGATAATATGATTATTAAAAAATGCTTCATTTCATTTTCAATATTTAAGACTCCGCCCGGCTCAAAGGACCAATGAAGCAGATCGCGGGCAAAGTTCCATGCACAGTACACACAAAGAAAAGAGAACAGCGAGGTCACGTTCTAATCTGTCAGCCTTAATAAATATAAATAAATATGATAGTAATTCTATTAACGTTTAGTGTTTTCTGTTTTGAAATATTTAACAGATTAAATAAAATAGTTTTCATACTGCCATATTAAACGTCATCAAGGGGCAAACAAGTCTTTAAAAATCAGCAGCAAGCACACAACACAAAGAATGACGATGAAGGGCGATAATTCAATTTCCCTATCCCATGGCTATGAAATAAGTGATAAAATCCATTTTTTTAATTATCATAGAAAAGCAAAAAAAGAAACAGATTCTGTCTGACAAAGTGATTTTTAGTTTTAGATGTAGTCTTTGATAATATATTTTATTTTTGAAAACTCCATACTATTTTATTATTGGTTTATACATGGAATATTTACCGATAAAAGTTACTATCGTGTTATTAAAAAAATGAAGATTTGAACTGTAAACAGTTCGGCTTGAGTGAAACTGCTTTGTATCTGAAAAAATACTTTATAAAGCAGCATAGGACCCAAAACACACGAGTATTACTGTCAAGCGAACCCATTTGAAATAGTTTAGCGTTTATGGTCAAAGCGACGAAAAGAGTTTTTCTTTGTAAACAGGGATCGATGATTTATCTACCATTCAACAACTTCCCTTATAACGGAAAACCTAGATAAAATTGTTTTACTTTACGTTTACATCTTGCAATATAAAACAACCGACATCACGGGTTTAAGATGGAGAAAATATTACAAAACAACGAGGGATGAATAATATAACCGGAGAAACTTATTTATTCATTAAACTTGTACTGGATGATTATCGTGAAAGTTGAAGTTTTTTTTTTTTTAAGTTTGAAAACAGTCAACTGTAGTATCCGAAAAATTGCATCATAATTTCTCCTCTCTCTCTCTCTCTCTCTCCTCTCTCTCTCTCTCTCTCCTCTCTCTCTCTCTCTCTCTCTCTCTCTCTCTCTCTCTCTCACCCTGTACTAACGTCATCTCTCTCTCTCTCTCACCCTGTACTAACGTCATCTCTCTCTCTCTTCTCTCTCTCTCTCTCTCTCTCTTCTCTCTCTCTCTCTCTCTCTCTCTCTCTCTCTAATCCAGTTTGCTTTATGGTCTGTAATCGTCATTACTGCGGACAGTTCGAGACTGGCAGCTTCTCTTGCAGCGGTAACCGATAAAAATCGCTGATGTACATTCTGCTGACTGTAATTAAGAGCAGGACATATCGCTTTTCCTTACGCATGGGTAAATAGCCAGACCATTTCACCGTTCAGTTCCAGGTCCGCCTCACCTAAAAGGAATAATCTACAGATATTCCATGTAATTACTTTTTATGCATGCAGCTATATCAAAGAAATGAAGTCTGCGAATGCCGATGCTTTCTCATGTGAATGTTCATGAGCGATCAGATTGGTATAGGACGTAATAAAGGATGCGGTAGCTCCAGCTAGCGAACGACATTACAGTTTTCTGTGCGAACATAATGCGAAGTTGCTACAAGGAACAAAAGTAAATGCCTACCTTTCAGTATGTTTGCCGTCTAAAATAAAGACGTAAACCCTGTAATAACTGACTGTCTGGGGAAACAAACCGAAACTCATTTGTATAGGGGGGGTTTCCGACGGTATAGCTGATTTAAAAGCATTAAGAGTAGTTAACAGATAGCCGCTGCCGCTGTGAGATAAGGCGCTGGACAAACTGCAATTTCCGATAACTTGGCCATTCCAACTGTGAAAACAACGAGTGCAAAAGACCTGCTGGAGGGGTCGCAACACCGCACGCCAAAGCACCTGATGAAGGCCATAGAATCATCGAAACGTGGATGCATCGGTTATTTGTGGTACTACTAGTAAGGTCGTGGAGAAAGCGTGTGCCAACTTCTTTGTTCTTAACTTCAAGTTAGTTTGTTCTTTCGTCTTTGCTGAATCAAATGCTGCGATTTAGTCCCCCGTTATATTGGCTCTAGCGTCACCACGAAGACAAATTCTGAACTCTTTGCCTGTGGATGGCGTAGCCATTTCTCACGGAAAACTCCGGAGATGCAGGTGCACGTTCATATCCGCCGGACACGAATTCATTTCTAAACGCGTTCCTCTAGCTCGAAAGGTTCGCTTGCAGATGGAGTCCGCACCCAGAATCCCTATACACTTCTGTTAGACTCCTGAAGTCGTCGATTCCTAAGAGGTCTTCATATCATTCACGTGGCGGTGATTTCTTTTTCTATATACGTACTTTTTTTTCCAAAAAGGCCAAACAGTGACAACACCTCCCGCCCGCTGACATTCCGGTAAACGTAGCGTGTAAAGAGTATAGCATAAACATCAACGAACACGACCTGGTTCGTGTTTGGGCGAGGTCCCGGTCTGCGTTCGAAGGCATTAACTACAAACCTTCTGTCCGATTCTGACGGCAGTGATCATTACTCTCCCAGCCGACTCTACGGTTGAAAAAGCGCATTTATATAACTATTCCAGTGTTTTCCTTCGTTTTATAAACTCCTCCACCAGAAGAGAAAAATGCTTTTTTTTTTAAAATGGAGCACCTGTTTACTTGGATAACACGGGGCCCGACTCGATTCATGACAACGCGATAAAAAGTCCATATATTCTTTTCAACGCCAATAACTGCTGAGTCTGTGATCTATTTGGTGGTCAGGCTTACACTGTTTCTAAAGGGGAGACTAAAGTAAGCGCACCTGTGAGGTGTGTCACTACCGTTTATGCATCCGTTTGCGTGGTTTGCATTTCTAATCAACAACTGTCAAATTTATAGAAGAATTATCTCTTGACATTTCCGTGCCCATACTTCTGAGACAGTCATCGCGTGTCTTTTCAGGATACGTTTAAAGAGAGAGAGAGAGAGCGAGAGAGAGAGAGAGAGAGAGAGAGAGAGAGAGAGAGAGATCGTTATTACATAGTCGGATATGGCTTCATTTCAGAGAGCTGACGTCATCACATAGACGGATATGGCGTCATTACAGAGAGATGACGTCATCACATAGACGGATATGGCGTCATTACAGAGAGAGAGAGAGAGAGGAGTGCCTCGAAGACCCTATGGCTACACCGGGTACTCACAAGTAAATGACGTACATTTCTATGCACAACGATGACGCGACAACAACAACAAAAAACGTTTCCGTGGTTTTTCCCTCCCGCCAGCTGTTTCACCGTCTCTTTGCGGAGAACGAGACGGCGGCAAGATCTGCGCGAACTTGCGCCGTTATGAGCAAATGTTGCCAGGTCGGTTGATACTGGGAAACTCCCAGATCTCGTACAGCGATAGCTGAACATCAGAAGGGTTTTTCTTTGACACACACACCCCCCCTCCCACCCGTTAAGCAAACACAACAGCCTTTTCGGTTTTGAGGTTAACCGGTGAACGGAACCGGACGGGAGATCGGAAACAATAGCGATAATAAGTTCATGGATGCTAATAAACGTTTTGTGTGGAAAATCTCAAATAAATGCCATGCAAAATGATGGCTTATCTGTTCTCTAGCGTGAATCAGCGAAGGCGACTTTTAGCCCCCAAAAAACTGTCTTATCTCCAGAGCGGGATGGATGACGTGGAGTCACGGAGAAGGGTCTAATCTTTTCTCGAGTTGAACGGTGGTTTCGCAAATCGGTACGGGGACTGACTTAGTCTCGAAAAGGTGGGAAAGATGTCGCCATTTAAAACTTACTCCAAATATATTGCATTAATGGCAACGTCGAGATGATCAGGAGCGAAGCCCGAGATGGTTTGATAATATTTTGAAGCCACGGGTGACAAAATATTTTCAAAGTCAATATTATCTTAGATCAATGGACTGTACAAGAACCGCGGCCAAAAGTGCCCTTTTATTTTTGGTTGGTAAGGTAGATTTAAACCTCCCACCTGTACGTAAACACGTTACATTAACGTATTGAAATCCACGCCGTCTCGTAGTATTCCACCTACTTAATGGGGAAAATTACCACCAAAACGACAAATGTTGCGATTTAAAATATAATTAGCAAATACATGATTTCTGAAAAGGGCCCCATACATCATCACCACAGGTGCTATTCAACAAGAAATATTCAAATGCAGACATTTAGAAGTGATCATGGATGCAGTGCCAAGCTACAAGCATAATCTGGGAAAAGATACCGTTATTGTTATTTCTAAGGTGAAGCAAAAGATTTTGCCGCGAGTGTAGACTTACTGTTATCAATAGATGCGATCCGGCATCAGCCATTTCATTTACGCCAGTTTACCGAGATAAATAGTTTCGTTTGTATATAGAGTAGCGTTAGGGTGACAATTTTTAGCCGCATTATCAGAATTTTTCAGTAGGTTTCATAAAGATAAAAAAAATAATTTGAAAAATGTATTTTATTCAATAAACGCAATTTAGCTGCGTCCATCTCTCTCACCATCCATATCTTTCTCTCCCCATCTCTCTCTCTCTCTCTCTCTCTCTCCATCTCTGTCTCTCTCTTCTCTCTCTCTTTTCTCTCCCCATCTCTCTTCTCTCTCTCTCTTTTTTTTCTCTCCCCATCTCTCTCTCTCTCTCTCTTTCTCTCCCCATATCTCTCTCTCTCTCTCTCTCTCTCTCTCTCTCTCTATCTCTCTCTCTCTCTTATATACATATCGTTACTGTTTAATGCAAATAAATAAATATCTGTGTGTTTCTGCTGAGTAAAGAAGAGGAATATCTCTTTTAAAAGATGCTAAAACAACAACAGCCCCCCCCATCCGAAAGAACAAGTAAATCTTTTACTTAAGAGTATATTTTAAAAAGATAATAGTATTCGTTCTACGTCGCAGGCAACGATAACATTGAAGTTATTCTTTCTGTAGTCATTATTTAAATGAAGCTGGCCGCCGTATCCTGGTATTGACTGTTGTCGGTACAAAACTCAATCAATACCATTATGCACCCTGTGCGCGCTGAACTATCAGGGAAGAAAATTAAGTGGATTTTGACACGTAGATGCTGAGCCGAACATGTCGTCTTTTCTGCCGTCTCTCTCTCCCCCCCCCAACCCCACCAACTCCACCCCATCCCTTCCTTGTACTTGCCCGGGAGATCACGACAACCTCTCAGCCACCACGGTAAAAATGCCTTTTCTTTTCTTCCATCACACGGTCAGGTACAGTTCGTTTTTTTGTTTTTTTAAAATTTTTTTTTAAAAAAAAACAAACAAACACAACCATAAAATAATAAAACCGTCTGCTCTCTCTCACGTCCGTGCCGCTGTAATTATCGACATCGAAAAACGAAAGTGAAAGTACACGGATGCAATCGGTCGGTGTCCGGGTGGGGAAAAAAAACTGCTCCGTTCTGGACGTCGTGGGGGGGGGGGGAAACAGAAAAGACTGAATGGCGGCGGGGGCTCGTGATAGAGGATATGAATGAATGGAAATCAATAAGTCGCTCCACTTACCTCGAACACACACAACGGCTTCCCCAGACATTCCCAGAAACAACAGTCTGCCGGCATCAGAGGTTCGTTCGCTCGTCCCCTGCTGAGCCCCTTCAGAAACAAGCTTTTGTTTTATGCTGTTTTTATTTCTGTTTGTGTGTGCGCGCGGCTCTGTTCTTCGCTCCCAGAACTCTTAGTCAGGCAGAGGAAGAAGGAAAAAAAAAAAAAACAGAAGAAGAAGAGGAGGAGGAGGAGGTGGAGGAAGAATTTGGAAATAGTTAAAAGATCCAGCGAAGTGTGCGTAAATATCTCCAAGGGTGTTGTTACACGTTGAGAAGACGGACGGACGGACGGACCGCTCTTCCTCGAGATCGTCGGTCGGCGAGGTCTCTACTCTACCACCGCGTTCCGGTACTGGCCGCGCTGCGGCGCTGAGGTAGGGCCGGCCTGTACCACGTGCGCCTCGTTACGTGGCTAATATACCACAGTCCCCCCCCACTCCCTCCCTCTCCTCTCTCTCTCTCTCTCCGAAGAGATTTACACGTTGGAGAGGAGCGAGAGCTGCACCGACCGTGATAGATACTGACGGCGGCCCGGTGTCAAAAAATCAATGCTTAGAGCTCAAAACCAGCACCAGGGCTGGCACCGGACGAAGCGCTCGCTCCTCTCTCAATGCGATCTGGCACGGAAGACAGCGGACCTGTTCTGGAGGACGAGTAAGAACCTAGACCAGCCGGACGGTTTTTTTTAAAAAAAAAAAAAAAACAATTTTCGGTTTCCGAGCAGTTTGTAGGTATTTCTGTCCCTGTATCACAGACCGCGCGCGCGCGTGTAGGAGTGCATTCGAAGAGTGTAATAAAAACTACGTACATAAACTATGTAAGTATCGAAAGGCATTTTTGCACATTTATTTATATTTATTAAATTATTCACTTTTATGTTCCGTTATTTAAATAGCCTCTTTGTGGTTTATCAACAAAAAGAGATGGTCACACCGCGCACCTGTTTCCAATTAGCTTATATCCCTTCGGAAGATTTAGTATTTCTTAGTTTATCGCACATAACCATCGCGTCATCTCTCTCTCTCTCTCTCTCTCTCTCTCTCTCTCTCTCTCTCTCTCATTATTCGTCGATAGAACCGGTGTTTCTTTCTAACATAATCGTACGCTGATTGCAAGCAGGATTTAGTTAGTCGCTGCGGCGCTGCCCCCAAGCAACGTCTTCCTGTATTGCGTCATGTCATAGCGGAACTAGGAGTGACTGCCCGGAAATTCAGATGAAATGCGTAACTGGTACCATACTGATTGCTAGAAACTATACGGGGCCGGTCGTAAAGCTGCTGCTGCTCGACTGTAGACGAGGAAGAGCGAGACCGAGAGCTGTTGCCGCAGCTGCAGTCAGGTCCTATAACAAAGTGTTAAGAAACACGCGATGGGGAGCTTTGCTTGCTGTGATAGTCACCTTCCAACTGGTTGAGCGAAGACGGCCATTGCCGCCCTGACCTGTAGGAGGAGCTTGTCTCAGCAGCCAGCAACCGAGGAAGAAAACAACAACAGAGAACACAGGAGCACGCACCTTAGTCCTTTTTTTTTTCTAAACATTAGGGATCAAGACAATAAAACTGCAACAACGACTCAGATTCAATTTTTAATAAATAAATTCAATTTTTTCGAACAGACCACCAACAAGTTTTAAGAATGCAGATGATCCCATAACTAACTCCTCGTGCATATATAGACATTCCTCTCCTTCCTCCCTTCCCGCTCCCACCAAACAGTTTCCATCGCTCTATCAACAACAATCCGCATCGCTCTCCATCACACATCGGGTTTATCTGTCTCCGCTCCGCCTAAGACCTGTGGCTGATCGAGCAGAAAAGCTCCCCGGCTCCACACGTCAGGACGTCCGCCTGGTGAGAATCTCTAACCCTGCTTGGGTCTTAACGGGGTCGCTTATCTCACCCGCTCGCAAGTCTCGCCGGCACGCGGCATCAAAACCGATCTAGAAGGTTCCTTGCGCCGGCATAACTTGAAAACACCTTGTCAAAGAATGAGGGTTACCAACGCGAATACAACACGGGTTTTAACACGGAAATGGGTCGGTGTATCTCCCTGAAGCACGCTTATCGCCCTAAGCGTAGGATATGGGAGATAACTCACGCCATCAAATTGTGCACTGTTCATCTTTTATTCAGAAATGATAGTTAAATCTGAAAGAATTTTGATGTGTGACGAATTAATGATTTGAAACTGATCATATAGTACGTGCGCGTGTTCTTATTCGTGCCTCTCGCAAGGTGGGGCTATTTAAGAGAGTTTTGCCTACGTTACGCGTGAAACTGGAAACAATTTTTGCTGATACAAAGTTCTCCGTGATTAATGCAAAATTTACCAAATCATAAACCCGGGTAATTAGATCAGCCGTTGTAAATTTTAAAGATACGTACATACATATATATATACACACAAACACACAAACACACACACACACACACACACACACACACACACACCTACATACACGATGTATGTTAAAGAGGAAGAATTCTATCGAGTCGGTGCCATTTACTGTTAAAGATATTCTCTACGTGCCATAAACTAAGACATTAAACACCTCGTGTATTAGACAGGTTTTGTGTGAAAGAGTACAGCAGGGATAAATAATGTGTGGAAACGAGGAACAAACAAAGACTGTGCGTATGGTTGAAGTGGAGATATTGATTGAAGTGTAAGAGTGAGATGAAGACTGCGAGAGTGTATAGTGAAGACAAAGACAATGTGTGGGAGGGACTACTTATTGGCAGGGACAAAAAGGCTGCTTAAAGTTGTACAGCAGAAAGAAAGACTGCGAAAGTGGGAGGAATTGGCAGCTTTTCTGTCTTTGATTACAACAGTTGTAAGGTATTCGCAAAAATAGAAACAATAACATCGCAAATATAAAGCTTTTTTTTGTTTTTTTGCACTTTAAGTTTAATTAATCACATTGTTCATAATATACGGAACCCGCTTCGAAGAATTTATTGCCTAATTTTATCTGACGGATTCCAAAATAAAACTACTGGTTAATTTGTAAACTAAAACGTTTCGCTAACATTTCCCCCTTTAAAGCGCTAATCCTGATCTATTTTACCTATAACCGAACGGGTGGGAGCGAGGCAGCCGTCGCAGAATCATTTCATGAGGACTGAGACGGTTGTATTTGCATCCCCCCTAATCTTCACCGGCCGCTTCTTCTTCTTTTTTTTTTCATCATTATAATTAGAAAGAAAATTCCACGAGCTTCACCTGAAGCTCCGGTAAACACCTGAAAGATTTGAGACAAAGGCAAACGACGGATACGTTTAAAACGTTTCTTCGGAAACCGGTTAGTACGACCTGGAATCACTGCTTGATATTTCGTTGTTTTTTTTAAATTTTTTGCATGTTCTAAAGGTTTCTTCATTGTAGAAATATTCGTCTTAAAAATCCTGTTCTAAATTTCTTCACCTGACTGTTTTACGTACTAATGACCATCAAATCTATTAATTTCGAATCACAACAATGGCCTTAATTTCATTTTAAAGGGGTTGTTATAAGCTAAGGGGAGAAAACAGCATATCTTTAATATTAACTTTCAAGACTAATATAAAATTGTACAGTGCAAAAGAAAATATTTGTCTTAAGTTTTCGCTAACATAAAATTAGTCTTTCATGCTTTGAACTTTCATTAAACATTGGGGTAGTTGTTAGAACACAATAAATTCCTAATTAAATATATAAATTGGGATATAATCCACGAATGTTAAATCGTATGACGTCGATTACAGTCCAGCCTCGTCTGTACGTAAACACATGACGTCGATTACAGCCTCGTCTGTACGTAACCGTATGACGTCGATTACAGTCCAGCCTCGTCTGTACGTAAACACATGACGTCGATTACAGCCTCGTCTGCACGTAACCGTATGACGTCGATTACAGTCCAGCCTCGTCTGTACGTAAACACATGACGTCGATTACAGTCCAGCCTCGTCTGTACGTAAACACATGACGTCGATTACAGCCTCGTCTTTGTTCGGAAACTGATTCAATCTTAGGAGATTCATGGTGTACCACCCGTAGCTATTCTCTCCAATAATGAAATTCTGAGCTTACTAAGGAATGGACGCTGAAAAGCATCAATATGGTGCTGCTTTTGTTTAAAGTTCGTTCGCTTTAACATTTATTTGGCTGAAACTTTACAATGTAAAGGGCGGCTGGGAATTCTATTTCGTGGCGACTGGGAATTCTATTCCGTGGCGACTGATGCCCACAGACACGTTTCTGACGAATATCCTTCCGTCAATACGCCCAACTTTAAAGCCACTGACCATTGTGAGACGATTACAACATCTTGGGTAATCTTAGATGCCTTTCCGCCCGCCCGCCCCTACCATTCAGATAGTCTGCACAGTGATAAGCATTACCGATCATCACATACTAATTAAAATTTTTTTATAAATCTCAGCAATGTAGATAATTTTGTACTATAAGAAATTAGACGGTATTAAGCCGTTCACGATATAACTTGGTCTCCTGTACGCAATGTTGCATTACGAGCACTGCATTTGGTTATGAGACTTGTTCATTTGTCTAGCAGTCAGTGCCACCTGTGGTCACACAATGTAGAGGGGACTTCGTTTATTACTGAACAAAATAAAACCTTGCAGTTAGTTGCAAGCGTTAAGGTTTTACTTTCCAAGACAGAACTGACCAAACAATAAAAGACATTATTTTATTGATCATAACTTTCAGAATATAACTATAAACACTTGGTCTGAGGGACTAAAAAATTCGTTTAGAAAATTTCTCGTAGCAATACTAAAACACGATCCCTTTGAATAGACAGGCTTACCGTCCAGTCTGTTCTCCGTCAGTAATTAATTACATTCGATGTCACCAGCGATCGATTAACTAGCAATCATTGACGGATCAAATATTTCTACCAGCAGAAATGTAGGTTACTTTTGAAAGAGTACCAACAACTGAACAGCTTCTGACCGAGCAAAGAATATCAATTATAAAATATAGCTGGGGAAGCGAGACCTGCCGAGATTAGTGTCTAGTGTTTGTGCGCCAATATTAATTAAATTAAAATTTATCGTAACTTTTTTGACTGGTAACAGGAATAATATTTTTATTTCGTGACTAACGGACTCGGGTTTTATGAACTGCTAAATTGCGATCAGTTCTTTGAAAATAATCATGAAAAATATTTTTTAAAAAAAATATTGACTTGATAATTGGTTAGGTAAACTTGTGGAACAATTTGAAAATATAAAAATTTAATTTTGAATTTTTTTTTCAAAGCAATCTTATATTTTTATAATTTTTCGTATTTCTCATTTTAAATTAATTTTCATCGTTTTTAATAAATGACTTATAATTAGAATTTTTAAAATCTTCCTTCAGACATTTCGATTCCCTTGTGTGTTGGCTGTCACTTTAAGTGTCCAGGAAAATGCTTAACATAAAAATAATAACACATTTTCCAGTAGAATACTTAATAATAATATTGTTATAAATTTAATATTTAATTATTTTTTTTTTAAATTAATAAAATTTCCATTAATTAAAAGAAGTAAAAATGTGTTAATCATTGCATTCTTCTGTTATTCAGTATTTCTTAACCTTTATTTTGAGTTAGTTATCGGATACTGTACAACGAACAACACGAGAAATATCCGGTTTATTGAAGAGATCCTGGATAAAATAATATCCACTAAATACCGGTAATTGCTATAGGATTTATTCTGCGAAACATTAAGAATTTTTTTTAAATTTTTTTTTTTAAATAAATAATTTAACGTTTAGCGATGTCAGTACTAGATTAAGTTTAGTATTGATTTTTTAAAACAAATTCCGAGACCAACCCGAGCTAATCTTCAGTTGGTTTCTTTCAGAAACCATCAATTTGCGTCATTCCCATGGTCTTCGAGTTACATTAAGCCGAAAAAATAGAAGACCGTTTTGACAAAACGTTTCTTAAACCCCGGAAAGGTATCGATTTACCAATGAAACACGCGGTGGACGCTTCCCGAGCAAGATTTTGCTTCTTTAGGGTTTTTTTTTTTTTGAAAAAAATGCTCGCATCCCCTCCCATCTTCTCCCTCCACCGAACGGCCGAATGAAGAAGAAAAAAAAAAAATAATATCGCATTAACATTTTAAAGCGATGAGCGTCGAGAGCAATTAGCGGAGGTATTCTTCACCGCCGGGATCGTAGCTGAGGCAGCGTGAAAGCGAGGCTATTATCAATTACTTTGCCAGATGCGCGTGAAAATAAAGCAGAATAAATTTGGATCAGAAAAAAAAAAGGGGTGGTGGAGGGGGGGGGGGAGAAAAGGTAGCTTTGTGAAGTTAGGGTAAAGAGATAATTCACGGACGAATGAGATTATCTGTGGCACAGAAGGGAACCTTAAAGGACTCTATTTTTCAAACATTCTGACAGTTAGATCAAAATGCCTCTCCTAAAAATATTAAACACAGATGTTTTATTTTTCTTTGAAACAAAGCTTTCCGGTCGGCTAGGGTTTTCTTTCCCCATAGAAGACTTTTCCCCTTAGCAACTCTCTACGAATAATTAGAAGAAAACAAGTAAACTCGACATCACGTGGGCCCTCGTTTTTAACGGGGTTATTATTTGTCAATTTTTTCCGCAATAAATAATTAAAATAATAATAATTTTGTTAGTTTTTTTTTAAATATATATTTTTAATATGATAAAATATACTACAAGTTATTGCATTAAATGCGTGTGTGTTTTTTTTTTTTTAGAAATTAGGAGAGTACCATAAAGGGAGGCAACTCTTCTAAAATAATATATAATAAAATAATCTTGGACACTAATGTGTGAGATATGTTTAATATGTCGGAGTGTTTCTTGAATTATGTTAAGATCGCATTCAACATCAGGAAGAATGCCATCGGTCAGTAACGAAAAAATCGTGGCAAGCACGATGGCAATGTTTAAGAGTAACACGGGCAGCCTCTAATCGACCCGAGAGAGGGAACGAGAAGCGGCGCAATCTATGCCAAGACTGCTTTTAGCTCAAAGGCTTCGCGAACTGCCACATAAACCTGAAATACTGGCATTTTCTTGTTAAAAGACGTGTGATTTAACTATACCGCCAGCAGATCTGAGTTTATTCGCCACTTAGTCGCAGCATGTCGTCCCACAGCCAGCATGTACGCTGCCTATCCACTGCCCAGTGTGAGGGGTTAGTGTTCGCATCTATCACAAAATGGCTCACAGCGTCCGAGAAATGACTTCAGTGACCTAATTCTGAAGATTTGTGTTGGTCTTGTAAGCGACAAGTAAAACCAAATGAAGCAAATTTGTCATAGCTTATGCCGATGATATCTAAAGTTATGTTTAGATGCTAAAGTGGGGGGGAATCAATACGTGCCTTTGCTGTACCCCTGCCGAAGACTTCCAGCAGAAGAGCGATTAAATTTTATTTTAACTTTGCCAATTTTTGTTTAAAATAAATAAAAATTCTCCCTGATGCGGTTTTATAATAAAATATTTTAACTAAGATGAAGTCATTTGTTTCAGTTTTTTTCAAGATATTCCTCATCCTTATGCTGTTCTTATTTTGTTCTTGACGACCTTAAGACTCGAGTAGCGTTTTGTTGTGACCAAATAAACCACAACGGACAGAAAGTGGCCACAGATTTTTTCATAGATCAAAAACGAAGAAGAGCAATACATTGGCAATACTGGGACTGGAATGGAACAAAATAACTGTTTTAATAATAATGGGTGGCTCTGCGACTGATTTATTCCAAAGAATTACGGCTATAAGGGAAATACGGTGCGAAGCGTCGTTGCCATGCAAATCATTTCCAAAGTTTTTTGCGGTCAGGGTAAACAAGATGAAGTCGCCAATTCGAGGAAATCGGCAGCAGTTCGGCAGGATATCTTCGGAAAGACCCACTAAGATAACTCGTATGGCTTTTCAGGAGATTGCAAACTGTCAGAGGCCCTTCCCCCCCTCTCTTTCGAATAGTGAACTTGTAAAATACTGTTTGAGAATATATATCGAAGAAAGTCTTCTTGACAAAAGCAGAACAAGTTGACATGGTTTCACTGTCAGGGTTCACCGTAACCCAAAGAATTGACCTATACACCTGCCGAAATCGAAAACGCCTTAAAAGAGTGGATCGATGATTGTGGAGCATTTGGTCTGGCATTAGACGAGCGCGTACTGGCGGTCTGTCTTTAACAGAAACTTCTATATAACAGAGGAGTTGTTAGGAATAAAACGTATGAAAGGAACAACCGCAGGTGAGATTTAAGTATTTATATTCTGTATTATTTTTGACAGTAGCCTTTTATTATTAATGGTTAATATATGTTAACAGCAACTTCATAAAAACATTTTATATTTAGAAAATTTTTTTATTGAATAAGATGTAGTTATTCTATGAAAAAGACACATTTTCCCAAATTAAAAAAATACGTTTGGTTGGTCATGATCTTGTTTATGAAAAGTTGTGTAGTGTTACTGGTGACGGTGTCCCTTCAGTGGAGGGGGAAAAGAATCGCTGCATTATCACCTGGAGAATTTTTGTGCTAAAACATTAAAATCTAAATCAAGCAATGGATATTTTTCAACTATTTTCTTTACTCGCGCTCGAGGACTCCATCATGGACAGTTCCAGGTATTACTTCAGGACATCGATGATGAATACGCCATTCTTTAAATAAAAAAAACAAACAGGATGCAGTGTTGATGTTCCAAAATTATCTGTTCGGAGTGCGATCACTTTATTTTCAGCTCGAACCATGCTTCGGAAGTTTCGAACTTCAGAACCAGAAACTTATGACCTCTGCACGGCAATCCATAGTGGATGTGGAGAGAACCTAAAAATTGAGAGATCTACAGAGCGAGGATGTTGATTTGAAGGTAGTCTTCAACCTCGTAACTCTTCTTGAGTTTTACAGTTTGTAGGCGACACGTGAAACGTTTAACCAAGTAAGAAGGCACACCTGAAAACGGTAAGTTTTGGACATACCTGTGCGAGCAAGATCGGAAGTCTTAACACAGATCAAGCACCTGTAAATTACTCTGGGAGTAAGTTAAATAAACAACGATGCAAGCGTAAATGTCATCATTATATATATATAAAAAAAATAAACAGTGCCAAGTACCTCACTAATGCTATTGTTTTTATTAACTCTGAGGAAAATTCTACGAAAGGTTTTTTTTTTATAGAGAATGGCTGCAGGTTTGTGGTGCTCGTGCTCAGCGAGGTAGAGCCAATGGAACCTATTTAAAAACCAGTTTCTGGGATTACAGTATGCCAAGCTGCTCCCTGGGGAATACGGAGAATGGAACGCGTGGCCGAAGCGTCCGTTTACGATGGGTGTGGAAGAGCTCTGTGTAATCGAGCCGGCAGATCTCTCTTTTGTTGAATAGCGCGAGAAAGCAAGGGATTGGATCCCGAAAACAATCTTGGAATTATTGTCTCAGCCTCCGGGCTGTAGGATGAAAGAGCAGGGCGAACTAAGCATTCTGAGGAGGAAAATGCCAGTCAACATATTGCAGTAGCTGATGAAGGGATGGCAGCGGCTGTAGAACAAACCTTAATGCTTTAAAATCTTCTTTTATTCCAATAAATTTGGCAATCACAACTCGGCCAGATAAGTTGTACTAAATCAAAAACAACAACAAGAACAACAGTAGAGCGCGCGATAGACATCTCGCTATTAAAAAAGCTAAGTTGAGATTTTCCTTTTCGTTCCAAAAGTTAAGACCTTCGATTCAAGCAGAAAGTGAAACAAATAAATGTTTTTTTTTTACGGAAAACGAGAATTCGTAACGGACCGATTTTAACTACGCTTTCTGGGTTTGTACCATCATCCGACTTGCGTAAAAACGCCGGCAGATACATTCAAACAGTTCTGGGAATGGGATAAAAAAAAAAGACAATGACATCGATCTATCTGAGTTTAATTACCAATTTAACTTTAGTTCCATCTCCATCTTGACAAAATTGTATTTTTCAAAATGCTTTTAAATAATAACTAATTAATGAGCAGAAATCACTCTGTTACAAAACCGAGTATCAAGCGATACACACAAAAACTGTTGTTGCTTTTCTTTTTTCTTAGTCTGGCTACATCATTAATCAATTAACCAACGACAACCCTGTTTTCCTTATATCCTGGAACCGCTTCTTCAATTCAGCTCCTAAAGGTGATGATACATGAGATAGAAACAAACGCTTGACGGGTAATACATTGTTTACCGGCAATGTAAAGAAGATAAAAAAAAAATCGCCATTTCTAACAGTACTAAGAAAATTCTCTTTTAACAGACGCTACCTCTTTTATCGTGATGTTCGCTTTAAAACCCCGGGCTCAGAAAGACCACTCGATTACCAGTGGAAAGACTGAGGTTAATTCCTTGATTTGCTCCGACCAATTAGCAGCAACTGTTCCTTATTCCGCGCACCTGCGTGCCGACGTCGGCGCATAAGATATTCACAGGAGAACTTCCCCCATCCCACCCGATTCCATTTTTCTAAACCGAGTGTAGAAGAACGGGATGCTGGGGTTAGCCGCAAGAGGCCGAGTGGGGGATCCATACTAAAATTCTCATCCTTTTTAATAGATGTGGGAAGAAACCGGAGTCTTCGGCAGAAAAACCCCACGCAGCCGGCTGGTAAGGAAGAACAAGAATCCATCTACTTTATAGAAATTGACATCGACATACTTGAGCCACCCGGTTAAGAATGAACAATCCAGAAATATCATATGTTTGTTTTGTTTTCTTTTTTAAAACTTTTACTTCGCTAACAAGATTTTAAAACTTGTTTTTCGTATCTACAACATTCTTTTGGCTGCATTGGTTCTAATGATACGAATAAAAGGTATTTGGTTATCCAAACGTATTATTGTCAAGTGTTATAGGTAACTCATTCTTCAGCACCTAAATAAACCTCCGTTATCCGGATCGAAAGCCGAACCAAGAATCAATACAGTGACTCCTACACTCTATTCAGACTGTTGTAATCCGACTGGAATATATAGAGTTTTCTTATTCAAATCCGATGTTTTTGTATTGTACCGTCACAAACATTAAATAACGAGTCTCCTCGAAGTCCTGGCTGGACGCATCACCGGAAACGGTGAATCGTGGAAGTTAGAAACAAACCAAAGTACCCGGGTAATTGAAACTAAGAGCCACCAGAGTCAGGGCTAATATGACTAATATTGTGCCCGTTTAAACTGACAGTGGGGTTTCTATGAAAAATTTTTTTTCCATCAGCGACTACTAACAGCACTGATAGTGGCAGTGGTGATCGAGAACCCAAAAATATACATACAGGGTGAGTCAAAAGTAGCGCCCAGTTTCTGGGAAGTCGCGCTCATGTTGTTCATCGTGAAAAGCCTCGAACCATTCAGGAATTGAAAGCTAAAATCACTGAGGAAATTGATAGCGAACTCTGCAAGTGTGTGTGTGTCACTCTGTTCCTGCTCGATTGCAATTGCGCATTGATCACGAGGAAGGACACTTTGAACATTGAAAGTAAAACAGCCTGTTACAATTCCTTATTCCCTGAATAAATGGAATAATTTGAAATAATTAATTTGAAAACACGTCTTTCATTTATTTCTACCTTCTTGCACACTGTGATACAAGTGGCAAACAAACGACAAACTGACAGCCCTAAGACAGGAATTGGGGCACTACTTTTGACTCATCCGGTATTTAGTCCAGATTACCAATAGTACTAATAAATGCTAGTAACAGAAACGACAGCAACAGTAATACATATATAAATAATATCAACTAAAAAAAGGGAGAGTTTAAATTTATTCTTAAATGAACATTAATTGCAACACTATTATACTGTTTTACTAACTTTAACTAATGGCGCGGAGGTTGTCGAGGGGTTAATTCTTGAAATCAACATAAATTTTAAAAGATCGGAGGTCGTTTTGCCCGTAACTTTTATTCCCCTGACTCTGAGCCGAGATTAGAGTGGCGAGCTAACAGACTAGTCGCGTAGATCTCGCCACCAGTCATTCCACGGTGTTCAGGAACCAAACACCATCCATCCCTATACCAATGACGTCCAGCCGCACCACGAGCGACGCTTCCTCTCGCAGTAAAACAAACAGCAGCGAGACAGTAAAGATATTACAACCTAAGGCGCCTACACCCGCGATCGAAAGTCGCGCATAAGTTTCTGGATAAACGTTAGTAACGATGGCGACGAGTGAGCGTCGAGGTGTGGGAGCACACGTCTGAAGACAGGTCCTGTTACCGTCACTTCCTGGGTGATGCAAAACGCTTGGCCGCGGCGGGCACCGAGACGATATCTTGACCTTAGATTTTACGTGCATAACTAATGTCACCGCATTCACCAGGAGGCCACGGCAATATCGCCAACCAGCTTTAAACAGCTGACCACACTTTCCCCGGCCTCTGCTTTATCTTGCTGCATATAAGTTGAGCAGTAATAAAGCCACGTGTTTTTAATGAAGAGGTAGAAAACATTCGGCGCAAAGTCTACGGCAAAAGAACCGCGGCGATGGATCCAGGTGAATTCGTCGTGAAACTTCTGGAAAGTGATTTCTGACTTGGAAACTTGTTCAAATTAACGCATTTATTTCTCGATTATTGAACGTCACCGATAACTGTTAATCCCGCACACGTGGGTTTACAGTGAGAAGACGTCTGAACGTTCGCAGCATGTCGGACAACTTCTACCCCAAGAAAGCTCCGCAAATTGCCTTCTGGAGTGTTATAAACAAAAACACCTGAGTTATCTCCAGATAATCACAATCGCAAGTGGATGCTACATTCCAGCAAATATTACCTACGAGAAAATTTCAGCTTTATGAGAATAAACGGCACAGTTGTATTGCCTTACCACACCGGTGGTGTTCTTTATGGCTCGACATTTTGCCTTTAATACAGACAGACGGGCGGTGTTTGTCTCGCTTACAGTAAAGACCGCAGAGACGAGTTCTGGACCTGGCCAAAGCTTGGACCAAAAGTCATGGTGACTAGCTGTGTACATCGCTGTACGCTGACAACGTTCAGTTTGCTAACCTAAAAAGAAAAAAAAAAACTTAATCTAAGTTTCTTTTCTTATCTTTTTTTTTTTTGTAATTTCAAGTTATGATAAAAAGACGAGTAATTTAAAATAAATGAAAAAAAAAAACTTAAATAAGTAAAACAAATAATTTGGCATTTTCCCATAATCCATATTTATTCTTACGAAAAGAGACCCGTTTAGTTCTTCCGCAGAGAAGCCTAAAGGGGATATAAATCTGGTATCCGGTTAGAGGAACTAAGTGGCTACGTTTCTTCTTTTTTAAAAACCCTTCACTTACTTGCTGGTAACAGTTTTTGTGCGCAAATAAAATTAATTGCACTTTTCTTTCCTTGTTATTTTTCTTTTCATATTTTCAAGTGTTTAAATTCAATGCACATACGATCTGTTTGAAAGAGAGCTGACGTGCGATACACGTGACCTTCTGAACTATGGAAGTCTGCCTTTCCCATGGTTCGTCCCAGATATTACTGAAGTAGGATCGGATTTTTTATATATAAAAAAAAAATATTTTACTCTAAAGAAACCATCTATGAACGCCCCTAATAACGAACTATTCTCAAAACCATATAATTCGTCGAGAAAACACGTTAAAGATGCTTTATCGCAGAATTCCTCTAAGGAAGCAAAACGTAGAAAAGGATAGAGGCGTCCGTTTATCTTACACAGTTGGCGGGTTAACTAAACTCGGTGCTAAACCCTGTCCAGTTTTTCCCCACAGGCGTCTTGCTCTAATTTACTATAAAACAACATAATCACGTAGTTATTCGCGAGATAAACCGATATAAATGACATCTTAAACTTCAGATGAAATGCCTTGTTATTTTAACAATTAAAGTCGCCGAAGTCGTGTCCAAGATGGTTCCTGAAGACTTCATTAAAAACGAATTAAATAAACACTCCTGGTCTCACAGTCGCCATCATAATTCGCTGTATCACTATTACACGCATCTGTCTCTGCAACACTAGAACAAGTGTAACAAGATACATAATTGCTACTGTCCATATTCAGCGGGAGATAACTCACATTATCTAATTGCACACTTGCGGTGCTCTTGTTTTTTTTAAAAGAAAAACATTCCTAATTCATAGTTAATTCCGATGAATTAATCAAATAATGCGAACGTTTTTAATTTTTTTAAATGTTCGGATAGTTTTTTTTATGCAAAACGAATATTATTAATGCGTGCATTTAAAAAATGAATGCGTGCGTGCGTGTGTGCGTCTCTCTCTCTCTCTCTCCTCTCTCTCTCTCTCGCTCTCTCTCTCTCTCGTCTCTCTCTCTCTCTCTCTCTCTCTCCTCTCTCTCTCTCCTCTCCTCTCTCTCTCTCTCTCTCTCTCTCTCTCTGTGTGTGTGTGTGTGTTCTGAGAGAGAGATCGTATATTTAATTCGTGTCTATAAAATAATTAGCTATATTTTTTAAATAATCAAAATCAACATTAAGTAGACTTTTTCTATAATTCAGGAAAACAACTATACACGCAGCCACGTGTTTCTGTAACTAACCACGTTAAGGTTATCAAGGAACAGAAGTGGGTAGAAGGGTGGCAGTCCCCTGGCTTCGAAATTAATCCCCTTTCGCCGGAGTGTGTTGTATAATTAAGTTGAGGCTCATGTCAGTTGCTCCCTACGAGACGGAGCCCGATCGCTCGACAGAGGAACCCTGTGGAGGCACCGATCTTCTGGCTGATCCGGTAGATTTAGTTTGTCCGACGTGAAAAGTAGCCAATAATTTCAGTTTTCTTTTTTAAGAGATAAAACCGGAAGGGATTCCCAAGTGTTAGAAGCCGCTCTTATTTTACACAAAGAGATTGGTAGTGGAAAATTTTGAGGTCGCATCATTTTCTGTTACAAAAAAAAAAAAAAAGAAAAACCAAACGGAAAGAGGAAAAGAGACGGCCGCGGGGTTGTTTAAAATCCAATTAAAAGATCAGCCGACCATACGAACCTGTGACGCCATTTACACATCAGCGGCCCATAACGAACGTAATAGTCCACTAGGCGGCCTTATAGACCAGTGCTTCCCTTATTATCACGAAACCCAACAAAGCAAAAGTATTAGAAATATTCAGTTATCCGGTATCGCTGAGTGAGTGGGTGATCGGCTTCAAGACATTTTTGGAGTACAAAAGCCGTGGGGTAGGGTGGGGAGAGCTGAACTCGTTTCATAATCTTCATATTATCGGATTAGTATCTATCAGAGTTCAGCCGTCCTCCTCCCTCTTCCGGCAGACGCCTATACAACAATTTATTGAAGACATGAAAAGGCAGACAGAACACTGAATAATAATAATATAATAATAATAATAATAATAATAATAATAATAATAATAATAATAATAATAATAATAATATAATAATAATAATAATAATAATAACCTATGGCTTAATAAAATGAACAAAAATAAGAGGAATATTCAGTCCATAATATTAACGGGCCACTTAATCAAAATGGTGTCAGCAGCGGTTCCTAATCCTGTTATCTTTTGCCTCTCTCACATTCCTGTCTCGCCAAATGAGCATTCCGCTTTAATAGATTACCATTTCGTTCGGGGTCCCCTTACATCTCGGATACGTAAAACAAACCCTAGAATACTACGATTTAGCAAAACGAGAGAAAAGAAAGAAAAAAAATTCTGTCTGATAAAATTTAGTGACCATCTCATTGATCGCTTCACAGACTGCGATTCTGCTGTAGGTTCCAGGAAATAAACAGGGTGTGCGGCTAGGGTCTTTTATATCCCCTAAATAGCGGTGAAAACAATGTATCTGCAAACTTCCGGGACGAAATCTAGTTAAATAGCGCCGCGACTTATTGGTCACCCTTAAGAAATACTTATGTCAAATAAATGGCAACACTTAGATAAAGGGCCCACATTAACTCTCAAGATGATAATGACTTCATTAGGGAAAAAGTTACATATTTTACGATGAAATTACACTGTCTGTCTGTTTTGCAGAGTAGCACAGATTTAAAAAAAATACAAAAGAGTAGTCGAAAGAATGCATTGTTTTACGATGGTAGGGGGCGAATCCTAACGGGAAATTGCGTCATTCACATGCAAATGACTAAAGGGGGATAACCGGCATTTACACGCTATTATCAAATGATGCCGTCATAGAATTTTTTTTTAAAAAATCGTAATTTCTGGAAAATTCAAAGATATTTCTTATTCAACAAACCGAAAGCGAGGGTTGAGGTCTATCCATCTGTCCAGGTGTACCGTATCTCTTAATCGTCCGCCTTTTCTTTAAAAACTTCCTAGTTTCCATACGGAACCAATTCCAGCAGTCATGGCCCTCACATCTTCACACCTGCCACGTCGGAATTATGCCAGGGATTTCACAAACCATTCACAAATGTCAGGGTGTCGGGTTTCAGTAAGGTGGAAACCACTTAGAAAACTCCGCGATCCTTGGAGAAATTGGATGCTTCACGCAGCGCAGACTTTAAGCCCAGAAACACCAAAAAAACCGATTCGCCCCCCAACGACGAATAACTAAATCCAGGAAGAGATTCGAAGAGCCGCAGGTTGGAACTGCCGCGTCTCTAATAAAGTTGTCGGTTTCGATGTGGGACCTCGCAACTTTTAAAAAAACGGAAAAGTAAAAAAAAAAAAAAAAAGGAAGAAGGGAAAAGGAAATCTTGTTGCTCTAAGTTTCGTTTCTCCGCTAACGTTACATCTGAAGCTGTAGGCGTGGATGGTGAGGCTGCGCAGTGCCATGGTAGAAAGCGTTGACGGAAAGTTTCTATTAGAAATCTGTTCTGCCGAGTGCCCGCCCCGCCCCGCCAGGAGGAGCCCCACGCCGACGAACCGCTACGGAAGTCCGAGAAGAAGCTCTGCTATGCGATGGATGTTTGCCAAACCTAACCGGTTCCCAGCGAGTGTAAAAACTCAGTACGACGCTCGCCGCTTTAAGGTCTGTATCAGAATGATGTAAATAATGCCTTGGATGAGGGAGAGTCAGCGTTACTTCACCTTTTAATAACCGACATAAAGAACTGCGTACTTGCACGAGATCATATATCAGAAATAGTAAAAGTCGTGTAAATACGCGAGCCTTTTCGTTCCTTACATCAGCCTTTAAATACGAAGCAATGACAAAATTCCGGAATTAATAAAGCATGAATTAACTTTATGTGGGCCTTAAATTTCCCACGCAGAAGTACCGCTGTCTATATGCTGTGGCTTGCATTCCCTTATCTTTATTTTCTAAATAACTCTGCTAATGCAAAACCTACGCCACATTAAATATTAGAAGAAATAAACTCTCCTACACTTCTATCCAATTTTAGATAAGGAATCGCGTCTCACTTTGGCAATCATTAAAAACTAAAGTTTTCCTCTCGGTTATAGTTCGTGTTGCTTCATTTCTTCAATCTTGGAAAACTGTCAGTCGGTTCATTCCTAACAGTCATCTGTTCTCAGAAGTGCAATTTCAGCTATTAATTCTGGCGATAAATCTACGTTTTCTGCCACGTTCTGTGCATAGAAACGTGACTGGACACTACCGGAAAGCGATGGCCACCCTAAAGAGAGGGAAAGAATTGATGTATAGATGCTTCCCGAATGGTTCTGATTGTCAACAAAGTTCAGTGTTCCTAGGCCGGCCGCCACTATAACTCAGGCAAGGACGAGTTGCCTTGGTTATCTGAACTGGAGACAACAATATACTTATCGTTAATCATTTGTTTTGCGATTTTTTTTAAAAAAAAAAACGTTTTATTTAGGCGAACTATGGTTTCGTGGCAACACAGACGAGAGGCAAACCTGCTCGAGGATTAAATTCGGTTATAGTTGCATGGCAACAGTAGCGAGATCGCCACAAGGCCGGAGACCCTTCACGGATTAATGTTAAGTGGAATATAATAAAGCAGTGCCCAACCTTTGTAGTGTGATGGTAATCAATTTATTTATTTATTTTTTTTTTTAATTTTTGGAAAATCAGAACAAAGACGGAATTCCGCAGATATAAAGATGGCTTACTCGCTAGGGTGTCTTCCTGTTTGTTTTAACCGTAAGAGCCAGCTGCCATGTTCGACCCTTTTTAGAATCGTTGCGCTGATCAGCTGGGGAAAACAACAACAAAGTAGCCAGACTTCGCCTGTTAATGCGGGCTTTATAGGCGCCCGGGCCGGCAGTCCCCACCTTAAAGGACCGTAATACTAATGCAATTTAATAAGCGGATTCGCTTCAGTCGAGCGACATCGATCGAATTGTAGTAAATAGACAAAGTAAAGCCGCCAACTTTCCATAAATCCCGGAACTTAAAACAAAACAACAACATATACCTGTGACGTCACAAGTCATCCCGCTTTATCCCCCGACGGTTAACTTTATTGCCAGTTATTTATGGGTAGAAACTATTTCCCATTAACTTGATCTAAACTAACGAGATTCTGAAGAGGTTATTGTGATCGTGGTGCATGAAAGAGAAGCGGGGGAGCACAAGCTTCAAGGACCGGTTAACTTACGGCAAGCGCAATAGCGATTCTGAAGTTATGGGTTTGAAAAGGGCGATAATCTTGTAAAAAAAAAACGACAACTTCCTGTTAAAATAGGCGCTGGTACATCTACAGGATGCACTGATCATCCTAAGAACAACCCAAACTTAGGGATGTGCATTCTTATGCTTTAATATCTGACGATAAAAACCCCTCCCTCTTTTTCAAAATATTTAATATTAATTTCTTTCGTGATATCGAGAATATTATGGCCACGTGTATTTATTACATTTTAGGTTTAATCCTCAAAGTAGCTACTGTTTAGGGTAATAGCTTCTGGAACGAGGGAAGTGATATTGGCACTTACACGAGGTTAGGACTTCGTGGACAACATTCTTGTCCCTAAATAAGCACGCGACATCTAAATCTGAGAAAGCGAGAGAATTTTGTTGTTGTTGTTGTTGTTGTTCACGACCGAAACTCTCTCCATCTCCGTCTCTCTCTCTCTCCTCTCTCTCTCTCTCTCTCTCTCTCTCTCTCTCTCTCTCTCTCTCGTGAAATAGCTAGCATCAATTTGCATCTTTTTCTTCAACTGGGGACAACCGTAGTGAATTTCGCGGCAATCATATTCAGAAATTTCATGAATGGAAATCACCGGTCTTGGTAGGTAACTTTGTTGCATGACGTGCTGGACTGATGATTATAGTCAAATCGATTACAATATCTATTGACAAAATTTGATAATTCCCTAAAGCCGTTCTTTATTCGCAAACTTATTTTCTCTCTGTGTCGAATCGATCTGCAACGAAAGACCAGTTGTTGACGTTGTTGTTCCATCAACCGGTTCTTCTTGTCGCTTTGCAGCCACGAGAAGTTGGCTATGGTCTCTTTTCACGAACGTAGCTACCCACATCAAATCAACTTGTTTATTTATCGTGCTCCCACCCCCCTTTTTTCTTCTTCTTCCTTTGTCGCTGTTCTTTTGGTCGGTTTTTAATGAAAGTAAATTTGTCAGATTTTCCTTTAAGCGGGTTAGCTCTTTACCGAAGAGATGCTTTCAAGAGAGGCAAGCGTTATCCAGCTGTTCCGATAATGGGAAGCTCGAGAGACGGACGGATACCGAACGTTGTCACGGCCTCGGGCCTCGTTTGATGACTGAAGCCAGAGATAATCAAGCTTATCCCTGTGGGCACATGTGTGAGGCATAATAAACTTGGCAGGAATCCGTAAAAAGATACATAAGTAACTTAAGTAAAAATATGTAAAAAAAATTACAATTTTTACTATCTTTTTTTGTGTGCATTTAACCTGCAGTATAAAAGAAAAGTAAATATGTGTTTCTGTTATGTGGAGCAGGTATCCCGACGTAGCAGTAAACGTTAGCATGAGAAAATCTAAACTTTAGTGAAAATATCAAGCAAAAAATGTCGGTTGAGGAAGAGGAAATACAAAATGCGATGAGAACTTTATCTAGTTTTGTTTATTTTTAGCCGGAAAAAACACGACTACACCGGCTAGATAGCATTGCAGGTGGAAACATCAAGTAAGCACGTAAATAATTCTGTGAATATTTTAATATTCTAAGGAAATTGCCCAGCTGCTGATTTATAAACACACAAAGAAAGACATCTTTTCCGCACAGGTTAAAGTAGTAGTGCTTATTTAGATTAGAGTGTTTTTGACAGAGATCCCGCGATTTCCAGTCAGAAGTCAGAAGAAGACGTACATCGTGCCTTGCATTAGTTTGGTACCTATAGAAACAGTAATGTTTTAAAATTTTCACGCTTGCACACAAAAAAATTAAACCCTCCCCTTACCGGGCACATTTTGAATTATTTTCAAATGTATGGAAAACTACAAAAGGGGCAGTAAATTTAATTGTTCTTTCATAAAGAGCGGTAGCACAACTAACTCTTGCGTGAAGGAGACACGTTTCTTGCTTATGACGTTTTTTTTAATCTTAATCTTTCAGCTCCACTCGGTTCTCGCAAAGGCTACTGGTTTTCTGCGTCGCTGTTGCAATGATGAGTAGTGGAGCGGCTGGTTGATACGGGAACTTTTATTTGTGGAAAATAACCGTGCAGGAATTCAAAGAGTTCTACTGCGAACGGAAAGGAGACTTGAGTTTTGCGGTTTGCATAACTTTGGACGCCGGCGCGACTAAACTCTGTTTCAGGGCGCAGTTGAGGGGCTTCGGATTTACTAACCGCTAGACTGAAAATGCTTCAAACTCCCTACTGTGATGGATTCGGTGGGCTGGCCACTATCGAGCTTCCTCCATCAGCAACCTTTTGTCCCGTTTTACAATACCCCATTCACCCTAAACCGCGTGGGATAATAAGCAATATCATTGTCAGCGCAATTCCGCTTCAGACGCCGACATTTGACGCAGCTCTGCTCGGCACAGGTTTCGGCCGAATAACTCGCCGAACCATCATAGCTTTGCTGGGCGACGGAAGATGGATGAGCAGGAACGATGTCTTGAAAATGTTTCCGACTTGATGCGAGCCCGAAAACCCGAGTCTAGGCCGCTCTCCAGAAACGAAAGTTGGATATGCGCCAGATGCAGGCGCTGAGCAGATGAATGGCTGTTTGAGTTCGTGTCTGTAGAACATCACTGCCTCTTAAGCATTACGGATGTAAGCAAGGCTGTTCGGTAAACAGCGCGAGGATTACCGAATTAGAGAAAAAAATCAATTAAAAGAATATACCTGTTTATCGTTCTTTTCCCAAGGACGGTAAAAGTGACAAATAACGTCGCTTTAAAAACTTTAATTTATTAGATGTTTCCTAATGTCCTGCAAATTTCGATTAAGTCTTTGGAATGGCTTCCGGCGAGAGTTTTGCAAAATACGTTGATTTTCAAACTAGTAATTTGTTCGCCCTGTAACATTATACGTTTCTCCTTGGTGAACAACTCAAATACAGTTACGGCTTCAAAATGGTGGCGGAACAACTGGTCCATTGAGTGTCGGTGGAACGAGTTTTGCACGATCTGCATCTTGGATGCAAGGTTCAACCCGACCGTTAATAAGAATAAGAAATGATTACTTTACTTCGACAAAAGGCTTGAAATAGTCTAGCACGAGAGATGACACCTCGCCGGCTTAACAAGAGTGTGAGGAGGATTCGGTTCTCAAAAGGTGTATTCCGGCACGGGACCAGTCCTCCACGCTGCTCGATGTTCGGGGCGGCCAATACCATCGCATCGGAACCGTTTACAGGTAGGCGCGGTTGCCATCGCATTCAGACGCCCCTCCTATAGTTCCGCAGCTTCCGAATGAAATTCAAGCAGGTAATGAATGGTCAATCCGCAACCGGATCTCGTCATCATCGGGAAAGGTTGATGTTCCTTTGGTTGTGGAATGCGGCAATGTCAAGCTGGGTTTATCCCACCCGTTGTATTCCACGGAGTTGCGGCACTACGGAAGTAAAGGGTCACCTCAGGCCGGCTTGGGGAGACTGGGCCCCCGAAACGATCGCGGGGCGCCGTGGCGGTCCACTGGCTGAGAGCCCGAATTCGAATTCCAATCGTATTGGTTTCGTTTCTTCTCGCTCTTCTTCAGCTGACACTGAGGCTTTCACGAGGAGGGGAAAGGTCACGTGTCGCCGTCGAAGAAAGAGCAATGAGATCTCCACAACACAAGTCCCTTCTCCAGCAAGGCAGGCATCCGTAAAGGTCGAGTTACGCTTTAAATCGCTGGAAAAGTCGGCACCTGCCATCCTCGATGAACCAGTTCCCTCCCTTTTCGCTGAAAGTCTAACGTTGGCGCTGCTGAAGCAGAATCCGATCGCGGTGGAGACCTGGGAGTGAGTAGATCTCGTTTTGCGTGACACTTGAAGAAACCTCCGACTGGCGATCATTCAGCAGCAGTAACTGCGTTTCTGGAATCAGTTCCGAAGATGCTGCTTCCAGGTGTTGCAACGTTTCGCTCTAATGGTCGCCAACACGTGTTCAGAATGCAAAACAAAGAAAAGGCCTCTGTTGCTTTTTGAGCAGATGGTACAAAAACATCGGACGGGGAGCTAACTCCGTGAGCGACGTTAATAATCGCTACTCCACCACCCGCCATTCTCGCCGATTGGTTCCTCTCGGCGTCCATATCGAACCCGTGCGGAAAACGATTTTGTTTCGCTGGTTCTACAGATGTCAGCGAGTGTAAAACACCTGCATCATTATTTTCCCGTGTGGATAAATACAGTACCTCAGTTTTTCGTGCTTTGTTCGGAAATCATTTGCGTACGTAAGAGAAGACAAAACCAAGATGTAAAAAAACACAGCCTTTTCACTGTTTTCCCGGAGATATAATCGATGCTTTCTTTCCAAAAAATGGAAACAATTTTTTTGAACACTGAAAAATAATTATAATACTTGAAAAATTCTAGTTTCCGGTTAATTTTTGGATGGTTTCCGGCTACAGGATTCTAGAAGTTTGCCATCTTCTTTTTTTAAAAAATATTCAATTTGAGGTAAACAATCAAAACAAAGAGAAAAAGAGAAAATATTGAGTTTTCAAAGTTATAACAAATAAATGAAATCACTAAGATAAAACGGTTATGTAGCTAAATAATACAAAGTTAATTTCAATTTGATTTCTTTTCAAAAGTTTGGAAAAGAAATACCCACCGATGCCGTTTAGAGATCTTAAACCATTTTGTCTTTACGTCCAGAACGAATTTCGAAGATGAATATTTATTTTCCTCTTGAAATTAGATTTTAATCTCATCTCAGAGTTACAAAGTGTACCCCGCCTTCTGGACCGCAGGTATGTTTGTGTTGGGACCGGTCAATTATTCCGTATGAGCAAGAATTCAGCTACTTGGCGACTATTACGACAAGTAAATAAAAAGAAAACAAATTCGTTCAGCTTTTACAACAACAACAGCAGCAGCAGCAGCAGCAAAAAAAAAGACGCCAGAGATCGATGTTATCCAATATTTGGCTTTTCTGAAGATGGCCTTTTTTTTGCAAGTATACACTGTACAGAAAAGTTTCAATACCGAATCGATAAACCGTCTGAGATGATGTGTCTGGAAACTCAATTTTCAAACATAATATAGTGGCTATCTTTTTAATAAGAAAAAAAAAAATATATATATATATATACATTTTTTTAAAGTTTTGCTTGAACTATTTCAGTTGAAAAAGGAAAAACAAACAACTGATATCAGGCAAAGTTAATTAAATTACATATTTTACTTGCTCATATCGAGCGGTTAGAATAAGCAAAAAAAGAACAATAAAGAAGAAAGAATCTACGGTCGCACTGTTTTACAAGTCGAGTGTAAAAACGCGATACAAGTAAATTATCTCATTATGTCTGTGACAAGATGGAGAGTAAAGAGTTAAAAATTAAGTTTCTAAAACAAAAAAAAAAAAAATCCACACAAAAAAACCCGTGTAATATTCTCAGACATTTTTGGTATCGAAATGATAGAAACATCTAATTGCTAGAAAGATATATTCGAATTCATAAGCGACTGCTGTTTATATTTCTGAGCAGCCGACAACATCTTATAGGCTCCAGGATAAAATGGCTGCCAACTGGTTAAAATTTAATGTGACTGCGCATAGTAAATAAACATAAAAGTGCCAAAAGCAGAAATGAACAAAGGATTTACAAGTAAAATTTTCAGAACACGACAGGGGAGTTTTCCTACTTAATTGGAAACTCTACAATTATATAATAAATATTACTCATACAATAAGGCTATTCAGCGCGCAAAAACTTTGGTAAGTCTACTAAAATTAGTTATTATAAATGACTTGCAGACAAAATTATTAGTGGTTCGTAAGTTTTTTTTAAAAGAATTGTTAATAGTGAAATGCTACGAAGTGGAAGATGTAACACACGAAAGCTTAGGGTCCAAATCTTGGACCCTACAAATGCGAAGGAAAAAAGGGTACCGTGCGTCGTGTTTGAGGTTCCGAAAGTCACCGCTGGTAGCGCTGCATTAATGCGACCAAGATCCTGTGACAAAACCAACTTGATTTGAGGAACTGGCGTATTTTTTTTTATAGATAAGTTCCCCAGTAGATTTTTACGGTAAAAAGGCCTCGCCACATTGTTTCGAATTACATTCTTGGCGATAAGTTATACTTCAGGAAATACGTGAATATTTTAGACATATTCATGCTTATTTACTATTCTAAAATGTTGTAGAATATTAGTGGACAGTAAAATTTTTTTTTTTTAAATCTCAAAGAATATACGTATATTTGACGGATAATATTCTAAGTTATTGGCCAGGGTTGTTACCACCTTTTGTACAGCCGTGGCCAAAAGTTTTGCACCACCCTGGAATTTTCTAATTTCACTTGATAAGTGTCGAATTAACCCACCTGCTGAACTTGCATAATGATGTTATGTTCACGTATTGAAACACATAGCTGTTTATTTTTCCAGATATCTAATGGGAAAATAACCAAAACTGAAAATATGACAATTTGAACTCTAACTTGCACAAACATGATTTTCGAAAAGACTCCCCGGCGACAGGTGGCGTGACTGGGTTAGAAGTATTCAAAAGCAGGCATTTATCAGTGGTCGGGGGTACAGCATCGAGCCGTACGAGCATAGGTTTGGGGACATATTTTCTTATTGATATTTCCAGAATGACGCGAAAGGTTTGGCCATGGAAGCATGTCTCCTTAGAGAAAAAACTGAAAAACGTATTCTAATGCTTGCGTTATTCTCCCATCCTTTTGTCTATTAGAAAAACACGTATCCCGAGAAACCTAATATTCAGAAGGTTGAAGCGACCCTTTTAACTCTGAGCTTCTGCGAGAAAAAAAAAAGAAAAACAACTCATTTAAATATTTTTCCGTGTTGCTCTAAATTCAAGTCGCTTCTTCTTATAGCCAATTACGACATCCATCGAAATTAACCCCAATGCCTTAAAAAAATAGTTTGTTTTTTCCTTCTCCATATAAAAAAAACAAAACACTAGCATGGGATTGGAGAAGGTACTATTCTGTTTAAAGCAACTATTTTCCAGCGATTACTGAGAGTATACAAAAGACAAGAAAGTAAGAAAGAAGACAAACGTTCTAAGACATCTTTTGAGTTTAACTTTCATCAATAATCGCCAGGGCGATCGCTTTAAACTGATAATCACAAGAGGTTACATTGATTGATCTTTGAGCGTTCTTAAGTGTTAGTTGTAAAATAATTTACATAAAGTCACAAAAAGTAAAATTTTAAAAAAAAAAATACAAAACCACCAGTTATTAGAGTAGAACATCATTAAGCCTGTAAAAGCTGTGGTGGGTATTTATGAAGTAATATAACACTTCAAGACTATTCTATTTACCTAGATATTTATTATAAATAAGATAATGGTCACCTTTGCAAAGAGCGTAAGGATGACGTTAAATTGCCACTAGAAGATGTTTCGATGTTTATAGAAAGTAAGAACTTTATGGATTAATGAAAATTAATGCTATGTATCATAATAGTTTTTTTTTTTTATTTTTTACTGTTTACAACTTCGTGTTATCTCTGCTTAATACTTAACGGCACCTTTTTTATTACAGCGGTGACCAAAATTATTGTACCACTCTAAATAATTAAGATTTTTAAGTGTTAAATACGCCAAAGTCTAACAGTTACGTGCAAGCAAAGCTGTCACTTTTCGTAAGTCCAAAAAAAGATTGCTTTATCTATTGTGCATCTCGAGTCTGACTTCTTAGTAGTTCATAACTATTGTGTTAAAATTTTTATTTTTGCTATAGCCGCATGCCTGGCTGTCTAGTCTAGCTGATGCTCAAAATAGCTGCACTTCGAGGATAGTGTAGGTGTCTGGCTCGGCAGATAACGGACCATTTCTCACATACGTTGTCAAGGGCGAGGGGAGGAAGCCCCTCCCCAGCGAAGCCACGTTTCTTAGTTTTGCTGTATCGCCTGGGAAAAAGTTCACAACCTTTCTGCACATGAAGGTAATGTTTGACGGTTTATTGTAACAGATCTTAGCGTATTTATTATTTATTGTCATCATTTTCTTTTTTGCTTTTAAATTACAGATATTTATGAAAGCTGTTTCACTAAGAAGTGTTTGTTACTCCACTACAAATGATCCTATTGCGGCAACTTCACTTATTTGTCAAAATCGAGCAAGATTTTAATTTTCTGGCGCATAAAAATTAAAATTTCATTACCAGACGAAGCTAAGTTAAATCTGAATTATTAATCAAAGTATTTTTATAATTATTATTTTTTTTTTAAAAATAAAGAAGCACAACGTACTGATACCAAGCGTCATTCTCTGGCAGGCTTTGTTAAGCTTTACTTAGTGACCACGCGTTTTTCTGATTACCTGCGTATAAGTGTCACTTTGAGTAGGATCTGGTAAGAACGTCTATTACACTGTAATGGCTGTTTGACCAGTTGTCAGTGTCGCTCCGACCGTCTTTCGGGCCTAGCCACTGCCAGCGCCAGCCGAGTAGGCGTTGGTGAAAGGTGGACTTGCCGTTTCTAAGCGTCCCTGCAGGTTTACGGCCCAACAAACTAAAATATCCGCTACTAGAACTGTCAACCTGGTCCTTCTTCTCTTTGTTTAAATAATGTGGCAAAATTATCAGGCGCAGCTTCATCAGCCGATCGGAATTCAGTGGCCTGAAGTTTCATTGGAGGTCGTCATGCGAATAGCGACATAAGGGATTATTGCAGAAACATTTGTCTATAATCCCGTTAGGGGGTTATGTCAAATAAAGAACTTCATGGATTATTAACCGCGTTTAGCATAATGACTGTCAAGTCTCTGAAACTGAATGGTCCGCGGTTCCAGGTCTCTCCTAATGACACACACACACACACACACACACACACACACACACACAAAAACAAACAACAAGAAAACGGCTGAGAAAATCATAATTATTTCAGAAACGTACAGGCGACAGGAATTTCTTGGTATCGAAAGACCTTTACCGAAATCCTAAACTAACAGGCAGTCAGTTTTGACCAAACCAGAAGCCATCTCAGCGGAAGCCACCTTTGGGCAGTCCAAATAAAATATCCCATATTTTATAAATAATACATTTATTAGCGCATGTAGTTACCTTAAGTGTCTATTAGAAAAAATACCGAGTCCGATCCATTGAAATCATCTCTCTCTCTTTTTTTGGACACTTTTCTTCGGTAACTCCAAAAATATGGCTGCCAGTGTTTATGTACCGTGGAATATATTGTATCCGGTATTATTCGCGTTTGTATGCATGCATGAATTTTTGTGAGATACCAAAACGTAAGTCAGTTTGTAGTAGAATCTTCTTTACCAACAATAAGAAGAGCAGTATACTGGGTATGATTCAGCCATCATTTCAGCTACTGTTGAATAACACTTCAAATTTAATTCCTTTGCACGGAATCAATAAGGATGAACATTTCTGCCGTGTCACTGTCTTGTTCCATCATGATGACTGTTTAGTATTCATTAGCTAGCATTCGAATTGGCGGCAAAGCGCCAAAGTCCGTCATACCGGGTGAACATCTAGATTTTTTTAGAAGATGGTGCCAGATAAGAAAGTTTTCAATCTTTATTATTTGAATAAAAGTCTACAAAAAAATCTTTATTTTTTACCAACCTACTTACAGTAACTAAAGTTGCTCAACCAATTTTCAGTTGCCCTTTTCTTCAAGACAAAATAATAATTCTCGGCAGACCGAGACCATTTTCCGGCTGCAAACTATACAATCCTGGGAAATGTAACGGAGCTATTTCTGTTTAGCATTTCTCTTGGACTCCCGATAACATATGGAAACGTACGTAAAAAAAAAAAAAAAAAACAGATTTCGGAAAATCACCAGAAGATTTGCGCATCTCTACCAGTAGAAAGAAGCTTTGAAACAGCATTTTAATCAAAGACAATCGGACATGATTCCAGTTTTTGCGTTCAGAAAAAAAAAAATCCATTTTCGTGCTTTGATGTTTCTAGATTCAAACCGTCAGCTTAAACCCGTGCGTGGGCTCAGCAGAACCGAGAGCCGGAAACTTGCCAAACAGGAGTGTACAGAGATATATACACACAGTACACACTATTTGTACAGTCCAACAAGTGAGGTTAAAATTTCTTTTTTTTTTTTTGTTTTTATCCACCCACTCCCATGGATGTGGTGTCTAGAAACTCATCGCATGCAAGACGGAAGTAACCAGGGGAGGTAATGAGGGGGGTTTGGCGTCCGTCCCTCACGCCTTCCTGCGCCGTCTCTATTGGGTTTCTTGTTTCTTCTCCAACACTCATTAGAATGACAATGGAGATTCTAATTTCTTTTAATCAGGAAAAAAAACAACAACAAAACAGACGAACGGTTCTATTGCTTTAAGCTCAACGGATACGAAAAAAAAAATAAAAAAATTTGGTTCTGTTGCTCAGCCGAACTAAGCAAATAAACAGGAACTAGAACTCAATATAATTTGTCAGCCAGGTGGAGAGGGTTAACAACTATCGCGTATTTTCCACTAATTAAATATTATTGTAAAAAAACAAAAAAACAAAAAAAAAATTTCCGTACTGAGAGAGTTGAATTTCAACAAAACGTTTGAAGCTACATAACGTTCGATTTTTATTATTATTTTTTAAAAAGAAAAACCGTCATACTTTGCCATGGCTAGCTTCGAAATCCAAGAACATCATCGCAGGTGATTAATTCGGTTACGTTCCATAACGGGGGAACTCTAAACAAAGCGGAAGGTGACTGCAGAATGAAGTAAACTGAGGAAAAAGGAATAGTTGGAAACGCGGTAATCGATACAGCCACCCAACTCTATTCTAATCTATCGAGCGGCTTCGTGCGCTGATGATACATTGCCGACGTAATTTTTCGGAGTTTACATCCATTTTATAAACTGAGGGCGTCGCTGTAGGTCCGACTGCAGATTAAAATCGATCTGCTCAAGGACGCTGCTGCGAAACCATCAGTACATCTGCTCGGTGCTGCTTCGGATGCTCAGAGAGAAAGGTTAATTACATGTGCGTGCCGCTACCGTGTGTGATCTCTTTTAATGAGATCGAGTAATTATACGTGACTGCGTCAATGTAGACAGATTTGAATCTACTGCATAAAGGGACTACAGTATTTCGTTTGAAATTTCCCTTGAAAACTCGACTGATGGCAGAAAACCATCACGTTAGTGGGACTGGTATAAGGTAGGAGGCAGACACGTATAACAGAATTGTAATATGCGTTATTGGAAGCCACATCGTGGATACACGCGCGCGCAGATATCACGTGACCGTGGCGTTGAAAACTACATTGGTGAGAGCGACGGTGGACGATTTTGTGGTGTGGAAGGAAATTTTATATTTAAAAAAAAAAGAAAGAATAGCGCCACTTCACCTGGCAATATCGACAACGGAAACGTTTACACACGGCGGTCTTTGGCGGTACAGTGTACGTTTCTAGCATCAGCAGGTGCTTCTTCCAAGCCACTGGCGCAAGGTTAGAGAATGAGAGATGCTGAACAACGACAACCCGCAGAGCCGGCGCTCGCCATCTGTAGAATTCAACTCAGCATTCCGTAGTTTTGAGGCGAATTAGTCCGGCACGTTCCGCCCCTCTCCCTCCCCTTTCTTTCTTTCTGTAAAGATATTAAACGGAGTTCGTTTCCAAGAGACTCCGAGGGTAGTGACAAAACAAAAAAATTTTCCGCTCCGCTCACACAAAAAAGGCTCGATCGAGTGTTATATTAATTATCTGGTTGGCTGAGAAAATGTATCGCTTTGCTGAGCTGAAAGCATCGCGGTTACAGCGGCCATAATGATCTAAACCGAAGTTGGGTTTCTGTTGCTAACCGCGAAGAACCAGCCCCGTATCAGAACCAGAACTTTCTTTTCTTCACCTTGCATTCTCGAGCACATATTTAGTCTATTTGAAAAAATCCAAACACATTAAGGCGAAGCAGTAATAACGCTGAATAGGATTCATACCAGACGACAAATTTAGATCACTGATTGGCTTCCGGATCAGTTTGAAATTTATATCCTTCAGTTGTCTTCAAAGACGAACTAGCAGCGATATAATCGCCAACAATGACTTTCATGCTTTCCAATATCTATTTGGTTCTGGATTCGATCTTGTTTTTGATTACTACGAACAGTACCTACCGTGTAGGACGATTATTGGTCAGATGTGATGCTCTTTTAATCAGGTGGAGAAATATCATTGGGCGGGTTTTAAATCGTCGTATCGCTTCCGGTTCCTGTTATTCAGACTAGTCGCAGTCGCTGACTTTTGCCTCAACCCCGCTAATATCGGACGAGTCGCGCTTAGTCTGATTTCTCTTTTGCACGAAAGTTAGTTAAAGACAAAGGAAGGATCACTTTAAAACATTAGACCTCTCCGTTTGTGTAAGAGAATATTTTCTGCATGTAAAATGTTAAACAGAAAGACTTAAGCTTGTCGCCAAGGATCTGCGCCAACATCTTTGGAACGCATTACGTCACAGGAAGACGCTTAACGTCCGGCCGAACATTGTTGGAAAACATTATCTTGCTATCAAGATGCTTAAGATCCGGTTTAATATTGCTAGGACATATTAATTTGTTAGCAGGCGAGTTCGGGCCCTAGACGGGTATTTTCGGGGCGCATTAAGTTGCCAGCAAGAGATTTTTTGCTTAGTCAAATATCGTCAGAACTCATTATGTCGCTAGGAAGCGACTGGGGCTTGGTTTCATATTTTTGGAACACACCACGTCGATAGAAAGACGCCTTGGTCTACGTCTAGTATTTTTAGAACACATTACGTCGACTTTTCAATATTTAAAAAATTAATACGCAAATTATTCAAAGCTTCTAGAAAAACTACTCTTCTTTTCGTTTCTGCTTATTACTGTTACTTTTTTATATTAATGTTTTTCACATTTAAACTTTGTGAAGTGGTTTTAATTATTCCATTTATTAGAAACACTTTTATCTAATCTTCTAAAGATTATCTAAGAAAACTAACAGCAAAAACAGCTTTATTTTTTTTGCTGTCACCGACGATAAAATTTTCAAAATTTTAAAAAGCTCTTAATATAAAATTAAAATATTGCCCAGAAGAGGAAAAAATGATGCAGAGGATAAACGATAACATGAGTATTAAAACTGTTTTAGTAAATGAAAGTGTTAATGTTTTTATTTTTGTTTGTTTACCGAAGCGAAATTGTGCGATTTCCATGATAGTATATTAACCCTTTTGGTTTCTACAATCATCCAGTATCAAACAGTTTGTCATTTATAACCCGATGTGTTAAAGAATATTTTCTCTAATTTAAATGTCCGTACGTCAAATTTATAACATTTATATTTTTCATTATGGAATGTGAGATATTATCTATGTTATATAATGAGTTAAACACTTAGAAATAATTTCCAGACAGAAACACAACAGCTTCCTTTTCATAGAAAGCAATGTTTATTTTTGCGCTATTAAACATAAAAACTAAAATAATATTTGAACTGATGTTATTTTAATAATGTTAGTAAATTTTTTTTTTTTTTAACTTCACCTTAGAGTTTTGTGTGAATTTTCTTGCAAAAAAATCGTTCAGGGTCATTTCAGCGACACCGAGTTTTATGACTGGCGCCGCAGAAATTACATCTTGCACCTTTGTCATATCTCTGAAACTAAAATTCTAACTTTAGTATCCATTTTTTAGAAAAAAAGAATATTAAAGGAAAAAAAAATTGCATAAGACCCGAAGGAGTTGGATCCTTTAGTAGCTTTAAAATACAACGTCAGTGCGTGCATCGACTGTTGATGGCTGTTTAAATAAATGCTGATATAGTGAAAATACTATGTATGGAAATGGTTAAACAGACTGAACGTAGAAAGGTAAATTAGAATAATGAAGATCTCCTCCCAGCTAAATGTAAAAGACCTCTTGTAGCAACAGTAAATTGTCAAGTAATTTTTTTTTTTTTTAAAAAAAGATGATAAATCTGTAACTTGCAAAAGCATCATTTGCAGATTAAGGGGGGAAAAAATTTTGTTGTTGTTGTTGTTGTTGTAATTAGGCGATAATTAGTCATATTATTTGAATCTGATGTTAAAGCCTTGTTTCCGAAATTAAAAAAAAAAAAACCGTTTTATCTTTTAATCCGTAAAACGCTTCCAAAGCCTGGCGTTTTCGGTAAATTCTTCAATAAGATGCCGAAAGTGATATCCCGAAAGATAATGTATCCTTAAACAGGTCAACTAGGAATATTTGCGCAGAAGAGAACCAGAACTCCTTCAAAACGGCGAGCGCGATCGCCTGTATGAGGTAAAAGGCCAAAGACTCGCGAAGCCGGAGTTTACTGCCGTCGGCCCTAATAAAAGAAGCCCTCAAAAAACCGCCAACCCTCGCTGTCAGGGAATCGAGGTAGGTACAGGAACTAATCACCGTCGGTCTTAGAATGGCGTACAGACAGTGGTTAGACAAATTCCTCGGGCGACCCATCTCGCCGATTGAAGTGTCCGGGGATATTAAAAGCGGCCGAGAAGACCCGCTGACAACAACTGGTCTCTGACTCGGCCACACAACAAAAGCTTAATTTGTATGGTAATTCCAGCGGCCGACGCTGCCAGGGCAAAGCGGGCGGCGTCGATTGGCTGGTCGCGCACCAAGGAGCAAACGCGTTTGTCCAGCCCGAGCGCGTGACATTAGCCGGCACCCAGTTATCGCCGAACTCCTTCCGCCGACATCTGGCGACAGAGACGATTAAGAATAAGACCTAAGTTAATTTTCGATGCAAACAAACCCTTGGCCTCTTAAATGTCAGACGACCCACGAGGATTTTCAGAACATTCCTTTACTAGGACAAACATAATTTTTAAAAAAAATCTCAGTAAACTATCTTTGTTGTGTGTGTGTGTTTTTTCCCCCAGTTTATATTTATTTCCGGTATCAGGCTGGATACCGTCCCTTTATCTCGTTCTCGGGTCGAGATGGCGACCTGTTCAAGTCCCTCTCGCAGTCGCTAGCTCTGATGGTTTTTAAGAAATGGTTGAATGTCATCTGTTAATTAAGATCTCATAATCACAGCCGTTATGGGCAGGAAGAAGAAGAAAAAAACATATGCTAAAATCCGATCAGCAGACATGCCAGGAGGAAAATAGATTGAGTACCATCTTGTTGCTGAAGAGATAATAATTCGTATGTTCTCGCATCTAGGCCGGCGTTATTTACATTAACGTCATGGGCCGATATCGGCGCCATATGTACATTGTCTTGACGTCACCTAATTAGGCAGAGTTTTTATTGCGATACTTTAAGATATCGGTGTTCGATGGGAGTGCGTTATCTAAGGTTGCTTGACTCTTTATCTAACTGAAACCTTTTTTTTTTATAAAGCTAAAAAAATAAATACTGATTTCCTCTATTTTAGTCGTTCTGATAATTTATAAATACTTAAAAATTGTTTTATTTTCCCCTCTTAATTCCAGTAAAACTGAATAGACATTATGCTGCAGAGTTTAATTGGATATGTGAGAGCCTGATTTATATTGATTAGCCTCTGACCAACTAAAACAGGTACAAACGTGTTTCTCTGTGCAGTCTACGGTACTTGTGAATACGTACACAAGAGAAAAATGTATAACGTGCAACAACTGATAATCGAAACTTGAACTCTTGGTTTCTCGAAATTATTTCCATAGATTATATTCTATACATTGAAATAAATAATAACAGCTACACACACACACACACACGCACACATTTAAGTGTTTTAGTCAGTCTATGCACAAAATTAGCTGAGACTTGACAAATAACTGTTGATAAAAACGTTGTGAAGAATAAATAAGTAGTATCATTTATCATAAACCTGAAGTTTGATTTGCAAGTTTTTACTTAACAGAGGTTTGTTCCATCGATCGGCTCTAACGGGCCGGTTGATTTTATTACTTAGAAAATCCACCAGGTTTCCAATAATGCCAAAGACTGCGCACTATACAGAGTTCGTGGTTACGTAATGCGCACAGCGCACTTTATTCTCAAAAGCATCTGGCGATTTTATTACTTAGAAAATCCACCAGGTTTCCAATGATGCCAAAGACTGCGCACTATACAGAGTTCGTGGTTACGTAATGCGCACAGCGCACTTTATTCTCAAAAGCATCTGGCGATTTTATTACTTAGAAAATCCACCAGGTTTCCAATGATGCCAAAGACTGTGCACTATACAGAGTTCGTGGTTACGTAATGCGCACAGCGCGCACTTTATTCTCAAAAGCATCTGGCGATTTTATTACTTAGAAAATCCACCAGGTTTCCAATGATGCCAAAGACTGCGCACTATACAGAGTTCGTGGTTACGTAATGCGCACAGCGCACTTTATTCTCAAAAGCATCTGGCAGCAAAACAAAAATTGATGGAATACTTTTTCTTGGACGTATCGTGTCAGACCCTTTTTTATTTCGGTGTAGTTTTCTTGTTTCTACATCGCTGTTTAGAATATTTTTTTTTATCCAGACGTCGGCCCGTTTGCTATAAGTTCGTACCACTACAGCTACTACTACTAATAATAAACCGTGCAGATACTGGTTGCTGTTCCAGTGACGCTAACATCGGAAAGTACCGGAAACTGTGTGGCCCATTAGCCGCCGAGCTGAGAACCTTCTGGAAATGCACGAGGCCAGACATTATTTTGGCGCAGTTGGCTTAACCGGCCACGACCAAAAACGATGGTTGCATAAAATTAATGCGGGCATTCAACTTTACAGCCACCCCAAGTAGCATCAATCAGAGGAGTCGTCGCCATCACGCGAACAATCTCGGTATACAGCTCGGTTACCTGAAAGAAAAAAACATGGTTAAGCTCCGGACAAAGGGTTTTGGCTGATATTTGTTGCCGGGATGACGAGCATCTCTCCACACATACTACTACTACCAATATAATGATAATAATTCCGTCACTGACAGTGCACAAGTTTTTGATTCTCAAAAGTTTCAGAATAGTTCGTACAGTGCAATCGAGCGCATAACCCTCTGTGCCAATCAAAACATCGCTCTCGTGGTAATTTATTGGCCTGGATCTCAGAATTATTCAATCGGGCAAAATTCGCGGAGAATCCAACTACACGAAACAACAGCAAGACGATAATTACGACGGCCTGCCAGGAAACAGTTGTTACAAGACGACGGCGGGTTGTCTTCGGTGTTGGCTCGTGCACGGTCTTCTTCTCCTGGCTCCAACAGGGACGATATGTTCTCGTTTCCGACTTCCGCGCTCCGGTTTTGTCAGGAGGGGCTGAGGTTAGTTACCACGCGCAGATTTTACGACCCCCCCAACCCGATCGAAAGGTTTCCAGAGTACGAAAAATGAAAGGACTATAAAGTGAAACTGATTGAGGTGTTTCTAACCGAAATACTTTCTGTTGCACGTTTTCACCACCAGAAGGAACCGCGCCGCGTCGTCACCCGTCCAGAAGACCAGTGCGATTTAATAATCGAGTCTCTTCTTTCTCTACGCTCCACTGATAAGTGCACGATAGAGAGAGGCCATAATTCCGATCGAATATATGTGTGTTTGGTGATTTAATGCAGATCTTACCGACTGATTAAATAAATTGATTTCCGAGTCAAGGGCAATTGATTTTAATATTAAGAAATTATTTATGAAAGCGGGAGTCGGGGAATCCAACTCCGCCAGAGGCTGTTCCCCTGTTTTCTCGGGAGGTAACTGCCAGTTTTCGCCAGTATCTCATCATATTATCGAACCTCCAGAGGGCTGGCACCGAATGAGCTCTGGTTCCCCTCACAAGTATGTTTTAGAAAAGAAGGGACGTTTCTACACATTTTTAAACAATTGTATAAATAAATAAATGGATTGAATTTTTTTACTTTGCTCCCGATGTTTGCAGTAAGGACTTAAGCGGCCGGTCGGTTCGGTTGGCCGACCCGAAGGCTTTTCCAAACCGAGCGCTGCGCCTAGCAACGGATCTCTCGCTCTAAAGCCAAGTACAGCGTGGACTTTGGTCTTTACTAACCGCGGCTAAGAACCGGAAAATGCCAGCTTCGTGCAGTTTTACACGAAGTATAATACGAAAGATGAAAGGTTTCCAGCAAAACATGTGAAAAGGACAAAGGAAAGAAAACAAACTTGTGAAGCAAAACGTGGCTACAGATCTCGAATACTTGCATCGCTCAGTTCGGCTCGCGCCTCGATGTTAATACGTTTGACCTCCCCTCAGCTATAATTAAGGGACATAGTAACTAATATAGGAAGAATATTGCAGGTGATTGTTAGACCTCGTTTAAAACATGCAGCCTAAAGCTCGGGTGTCTTCCCTTTAAAAAAAAAAAAAAAAATAATCTCAAAATGCACGCATTTCTAATTCCATGGAAAAGCTCAAATTATGTAGCAAAACTCAACAAATTTAAATCTCTGTTTCTGTGTAAACAAAATAAGGTGACCAACAACAATCTATATACGTGATAATATAGACTACAGCCAAAATAAATAGCATTGCGTCATTTAGCTGACACGTGGTCTCGGTCCACGCCCTCATTTTGGTCGAAAACTGCGTCTCTAATATTTAATTTTAATTCTAATAATCGATGCAGTTTTCTGGTATTTTAACAAATAATTTCAGTTAAGAACATTTCTATAATTTCCTTAGTTTTTTTTTTTTTTTTAGAATACAAGCTGGAGGCAGATCGCTACTGCTGACTGGAAGAAGGAAGCGGGTTTCTTCTCGACCATCAGATCGTAGACTTGCGAACAGCCATTGTCTGGAATGGTGAAGAGACAGAATTTCAGCGGACTTGTGACTAAACTGTTTGTAACTAGTCCGATAAGTGTTCTTGACTCCACTTGATTATCAGATCGTGCTCTGCCTAGGCTATGAAATCTCAATTTTTATATTTCGGTCCAACTTAGTGCTTTGTTTTACAAGATGGTCCGCCTGCTCTCTGTTCCTTATTCTCATATGTAAAGAGAACCCACCTGGACATGCAGAGTTGTATAAGTTTCTGCTGAACGTTTTTCCACGACAGGAAGAAGTTAATCTGTACCATCAGCGGCCTGAAGCGTTGCTTTGCTCTCGCAAAATGATGGTACCTGGGGAATCAGGATACTCATAGATAATGCGGAGCACATTGCCAGATGCTCGACGGTAAAGTTGGAGATTACCTGCAGCATGCAGAACTAGAGTTTGCGTGCTGGGTAAGAAACGTAGGCATCGATGTCTCTATTCTGTCCATTTTCATCATATTACCATCTGTTTTCGCTGGATACATTTAAATACTATTTTTTCGGGTTTCTGTACGAGGGCTTCCATGTCATATACTTAAATTGCGTTTTGCTGAGGATGGGAAATATTTACCGCAACACACCCTGATTTCGTAACTTTTATTAATTTTCTTTTAATGCGTTCGTTTTTCGTAAATCTGCGTTTTAGTTAAATAAAAACAAAATTATATATCAACAACCAGCGGCAGATGGTCCTGCACGGTGAATGTATCTGAAGGGAAATCATGCATTCTGGTGCAGGGTCTACGTTGGTCTTGTACTAAGATCTATATCTCGTTATTGTCGATGGCGCTCACGCGGAAGAGAGACGAGAGATCGATGATTCGGGCCAAGCTAAAACACGTCAGGCGCGGAGCAGCTGACGTCATTGACCGCTATTGGCAACCCTGTGCATCTGCCTTTGTGTATCGGGAAGAAGAGTCACGCACCTTATATAAACAGTGAATGCTGACGCCTGTCAAAGCCAAAATCCAATTAATTCACTTAAGTAAAACGAATTCTAAAAGCAAAAACAACAACAACAACAACAACGACAGAAAGGCAAATTGTTTAAAAAAAAAAATTCGGAGGTTTTCCAGAACTCTGGGGAAATAAACTGGTAAATTAGATAAGAATAATATTTTTTGAAAATTTCATGTGTACTAAAATGTCTTAATTTTATTACCTGTCATAAAACCTGACAGAAGGATGGCTCGGTGTAGGCGGCTTAGAAACTCACTGCTAAGGGTGGGAAGAGTAGGGCCGAGAAGAATCTAAGCTAATTCTACCAATAAACATCTTCCGAAATCCTGGTTTCCTAAAGCAAAATTTACATTTACATTTAAAGTATCCTTAATGAAAAGATATTTAAGTTATGCGAACGTGTACAAAAATTACAAGCACTCAGTCATTCAAAATTAAAGCTGCAGAATAATACAGCTTCTAAAAATGAGAGTACGTAAAATAGTATCGTGGTGACAGATCCAATAGGTAGAAAAGAGGTAAGAAATCCAGGTATATCCTGTATTAGATTTAAATCCAAAAGGGTAAGCAACAAAATTTACCATAACGGACGGAAATCTGGTGTTCTCGGTAAAATATCGTTTATGGCAGAGAAACTGGATGAAAAATAACTGCATTATACGCCCAAAATACGCTCTTTTTTAAAGGCCGTTAAGAAACAAATAGACATTTTGCGCATGAGGATCTCCTCAATTGCCAATCTAACCAAGGATCAGAATGCAAGAGTTGGGACAGCGTCCAACCTCCGACATTGGGCCAGAAGCTGAAAAATATTTTTTTGCAAAATTTATTTTTAGTTTATTTGCATTTACCAAGAATAAATCTATTGGTAAGAATCCTTTAAATCTCAGCACGAACGTTCAGCTAAATAATTTACTAAATGAAAACCATTTCATGATTTTAACGTTTCTGAACACGGTACCCGAACTTCACTAATATTTGAATCATAGATATATAACAGCACAACAGACAGACACCTTAAAGATATTTCCTTTTTTAAAAAAAATGGTAATTTGGTATGGATTTAAAATGTTTCCAAGAACTGATACGATTTTGTCAGAATCATTCTAAATAAAGAACACCCATTTACATTAATGGGTGCCACTTAGAATCTCGGTATTATCTTTTTGTTTGTTTGTTTTGTAGCGCAAAATCAATCCGGCGATCTAGTTTTAGCTACGTCTTGAAGCATTTTCCGGCTATTAAAAATGATCGAAGGTTCCAGTATTTTAACGCAGGAACAATCCGATATTTATTAACAGCACGATCTCTCTCTCTCTCTCTCCTCTCTCTCTCTCTCTCTCTCCATCTCTCTCTCTCTCTCTCTCTCTCTCTCTCTCTCTCTCTCTCTCTCTCTCCTTTAGACTGCTTAGCGAAGTTTGATAGATGCTAATGTTGCTTGTGCCACAAAGCGTTGCACGATATTCCACTTTTCAGAAAATAAGAGCTGTGTTATACGATCTTTAGATGTGCATCATATTAGCACTGAAGGCTAAATTAAACTTCTCACATAATCTGTTTACCAATAATCGCCTTTTATTATTAAAGAAAACTAAAAATATTTTATATGCATCTACTCCCAGTAAATATTACCTTAACTCACGTTGCCCCATTCAGCAGTAAAAAGATACCGGAAATCGTAACGCACTAACGTCCACTGCGAATGTTAATAATAATAAAGTCTTCACATCTGCATCATGACGAAGATTTGTAAATCTTTAGATTGATGGATTTTTATCTGAACTCAAAGTCTTTTATAAACTTTTTTATTGTAAATATTTCAATTTCAACATGACGCGGTGATACACAGAATTACGATAATACTTCCGCAGACGAGGTGCAATTCTGTGATTGTGCATTAATTAGTCAGAACTGTCAGATAAGATGGCTTTTACAGTAAGAGGCCTTTAATAAACGCAAATGTCTGAGTATTGACGGTGCTACGTTAAGCACCTGGCAAGACAGCAGCTTAAAACCAGTTTCCCCGGAAGTGCAGTGTTTCTTCACACACAGGGAATAACGAACCAAGAGCAGGACATTATCTCACGAGAAAATAAACGCTACGGAAGTGTATGTACATTGCTGCGCCCGTTTAAGGCCATGGCGTCCGCGTGTGTGGTAGTCGAATCTACAGTAAACCCCTATGAGCGACTTCTTTAAATCTAAGAGAAAACACGTCATTGTTTTAACGATTTTAGAGTCATTGTAATGCTTCAGAATCTCTACTGAGGCTGTTCGGGATACCAGCATCGAGATTAAATGATGCTACAGCAGTTTCCCGTGTAAAGATGCTGCTAATCAGTCTGTTTCCATATTTTAGATAATTCGCCCTTTTCGCGAATAAAGGAGAATATCCAAAACAGTCTTGTTAGGGGTCATAAATATGTATTATGAACGAAAACACTAACAAGGAAAATATCAAGCATGGAAAATCGGAATGGGGAGATACGCAGTACGTATAACCGTTTCAGATCACTAGGGTTTTGCCCGAAAGCAAACAGTCACTTTATTAAGGGTAAACAAACAAACAGAAGAGAAAATAAATATATATATATAATTTTTTTACGCTATCAAACATCAGCCCTCGAACGTTAAGAATAATCTAAAGTATCCAGCATATTATTTTCTCAAAGAACTCGCCTAGATTAATTTGAATTACGCCATTAAAAGACCGATTTAAAATATGCAAATTTATGCAATACAAAGACGTTGTTTAAAATTGTTTGAATCATAAAAAATAAATTAGAAAATATTATTTAAAAAGTTAGCCATTTATAATGTACTTTTTTTTTTCTTTTTCACAAATCAATCACATTCCATTACTCCCCTTCTAACAGGAAGCCGGCCCGGCCCTGATGAACGATAGATACTCCATCTTTTTTTTTTTTTTTCCCCAATAAATTCAAAAGTAAAAAAAAAAACAACAACAAAAAAAAAAAACGCTAATTACATTTTAAAATAGAAGACAAATCTCGAAATTTATATCATCGTCGTGTAACTGATTTCGTGTGAAGCGCAAAGCCTGATTTCACGCTGAGATAATCGCCTTAGACGTTCTTTCCCGTGGACTGCCGTCCATCCTTTACTCGTGCCTTTGTTTTCGTTCCGTGTAATAAGCAGTCCGGAAGCCGAGTTTGTTTTTACAGATCGCCCGGAACTTAATGGATATTTACCTTCTCTCGGACTGTTGAACGAGGCTCGTTGCAGAAAAATGCGTCCAGGATTACGTTCGTTCACACGTACATTAGAAACGAGAAAGGAGGAATCGATCTATATTCAGTTTATTGGCAAATTACCCGTATCAAATAGCAAATAGTTTAATAAACCGTTTAGAGAAATGATCTTTAGAAAAAAAACAACAACAAAAAATGGAGTCCACGAGTTTGCTGCGGACCTACTATTTCCCACCCACCCCCAACCCTTTGACATTTAACCGATTTCAGTGGTTCAATGTGTAGAACGTTAACAGTTTCAATTTATCAGAAGATAAAGGAACATTTTATCCCCATCGGTGGAAACTTGAAACGTTAGATTTGCATCAGGAAGAGCCTGTCCGGACACCAGTGCAAACTTCCTGATCGTCTTGTTTATTAAACGTTTTCCTGTTGTGTTTTTTTTTTTTTTTAAACTTGGCTTGCAGAAAACCTGAACCCGAGCTCAGGGAGCTAAATCATTAGAGAAACCATTTTCGGACGGAACAACAACAACAACAACAACAACAACAAAACCCGAAGCTTTTTACCACTCGAATAGCCAGACCGAGCAGCTTTAAGGGTTATCACTGCGGGTTTAGCAAACCAGGCGAAAAGACTGTCTAAAAATGTGCATAATCTGATTTTCCGAATGCTACACCAGTGACCGAAATTAGTGCACCACTCTGCTACTGAAAGTTTCTCCTTAAGTGATTTTATCACGGCTAAGGAAAAGGTGTTGGCATTTGCTTTGTGTTTGAAGTCATGTTTTTATACTTATTTTACTAAAATAATATTCCGTATTCATGTATCAGGTTGTTACAAACGTTTTGTCAGTTTTTTTTGTTACCGCAACAATGAGACTTAATATCGCTGTTCACCGTAAAGTTTACTAATCAAAGTAAGTTCCATTACAATCGATACACTTCTGCCAACAAGTTACCGCCCCATTTGTACCATTTTGAAGCAAATCTGGATTTCTGGAGTCGATAAACTGTTGGAAGGCAGTTCCAACGGCTGCTTGGTTGGAGAAGGATTTCGTATGGACGAAGCTGTCGAGGTGTTTGAAGAGGTGGTAGTCTGTGGGAGACAGGTCTGGTGAATAGGCTGGGTGAGGGAGAACTTCTTTCCCAACATGTTCAGTTTCTGAAGAGTCATGAGGACGAGCATTTGTCGTGGAGCAGGGTTGGGGCTCTTCGATTCTCCAATGCTGGTTGTCGTTGTGAGAGTTTCTGATGAACAACGTTTAATTCACAACAGTACCTTTCAGCTGTGATGGTTTCGCCAGGTCACAAGAAGTTATAGTTGATGACACCAGTTGCAGTCCACCAGACAGTGAGGAGGCTGGATTTTAGGATGTGGTTAGGCAGGCGCCTTGTCTCTGTCAAGCCACTGTGCTGATTGTTCGATTGTGGTAAAGGATCCATTTTTCATAACACGTAATGATTCGGTCAAGGAAATGGGTGGTTTTTATTCTTATGACAAGCGAAGAGCAGATCTCCAATTCACGATTTTGTTGTTTATTCAAATCGTGAGGCGCCCACTTGCCAAGCCTTTCCACATTGCCTACTGTGTCAAGATGCCGGAAAACAGTTGCAGTGCTTACCTCAAGCGCTCCAGCAATTTCTCGCACTGTTTTTCATAGATCGGCTTCAGTTGAGGCTTTCAAACGGTCTTCATCATAGCCGGAAGGACATCCGCTACGTTCCTTATCCTCGAGGCTCACATCTGTTGATCGAAATTTTGCAAACCATCATCGTACTGCGCGCTCGTTTGCTGTGTCCTCACCTCGTGCTTAATGTTACGAGTTGCCCCACTCGCCTTGTGGCCTGGTTCGAACTCGTTTAGCAAAATGGCACGAAAGCCTTTTCTATCCATGCTTCACTCAAAACCCTGAAACAAATATCCATTTTATGATTTTTAAAAAGGTAGGTTTCGCATAATGTATCCCAAAGCACACGCTTCAAAACGATACATAACTTATCTACATACACCTTCACAAGCAGGTAAAAGATGAACCTCAAATTAACATAATATAAAATCCGAAAAATCGTTTGTAACGACCTGATAGTTTTCAAGGTATTCACAAAAAAGTAAATATGCGTTCAGGTGTATAACCGGTTTCAAATGGTGGCTGAAGCTAATAGTTCATCTGAAACAATCCTTATATAGATTTAACTCTACCAGAAATAATGCAACGTTTGTTGTCTTCCAGTTTTTCCATTCATTTATAGTCTTTCTTTATGACAATAGTCTTCATTCAGTAAAACGATTGTTGTAAGGTGAGCATTTATTGTCTTTTACTGACTTATTACTACAATTGCATCTTCACAAGAAATGGCTACATAAAATATGTTTATATCAGAGCCTCTGCGATTATCAGAATAATGGTTGATTTGCTTTCTTTTGTTGAAAACGCATTTCTGCATCCTCACACGTCAACACTTAACTCTTTGTAGTTTCTTTGAAAACAATGAGGTGCAATAATTTTGGCTACCACTGTATCCTTCTGCCGACTAGTTTTCAGTATTCGTTGATGTCTTCATCAGTTATCTTTCTCTAAGTACTCCGAGCGCTCATAACAACTGAAGATGAAAGGATCATTGAGCATTCACTGAAATATATGCAAGTAAGTAATCCACCACAACACAAAAGACTATCCACACAGCGAAATTCATTTTTAGTTAATTTACGTTATGCCTGCGTGCTGTATAATGGCGTAGTCCACAGAAAAGACTTGTCTATTGATTACCGATTATATATGTGTGGACATATTAAAAGAACTGTTTAGTTTATTTACTACAAGAAGGAAGAGAGCTTTCGTGCCAAATGGAATCCACCCCAGGAAAGAAATGTTCATAAATACAGTTTCAGAAACCATTACAGACAGAAAGGATATCACGGGGTATGTAATATTCACCGAATGGAATGTTAATGTTAGTGACGCAGCATATATTACTGGAGATGGTGAGCATAAGATAAAAAAACGAAATATTATCGCTTGGATGTTAGAATAAAATTTCTATGCTTTCTTAGAAATCTTGTAGTTTCTGCCTGGTATACTTTGCGAAAATGGTTTCGAAAGCAGAAACAGTCTTAAAGGAGTAAGCGTCCACCTATTTGGCAAGTGGAGCTTTGAGAAAACTCTAAATCTCTTCCTCCCACTCTTGCCTTCCATATTTATGTCATCTAAGGATATGGGTTTACTTAGTTTCTCTGTTTCCACAGCGTAAATAATTATTCCATCACTCAATGACTTTTAACCAAATACCGAATATATATTGCGGACGCACGTTTAGCGCACCTAACCATTGTTGTGCGACTCAAAGAAGCTCCGTGCCAAATAAACATCTTCCTTAGCGCAGTAATCGCTTGTGGAGATGAAACTATAAAGTAATGAAGCAGTTAATTTTAATTGTTGCTCATTTATCAAAACAGTTTTGAATTAAAAAAAATATTTATATTAAAAAAGTACAAAAACACAGTAAATACTCAAGCATTTTATTAGTAATGGTGTTATTACGTTAAAAAATACAACAGAATTTTTGGGTGATTCTGTCATTTGGATCCCTGCCGTGTAAAAATGGTAAAGACAAGGCGAGGCCAGTCTCTCTGTGATGGTTAGTTGCTTCGTTGCAAAATTTCTAAAATACTTTCCAAGAGTACGCATACATCTTACGTATCTATGAAGAACACCAGATTTTGATTTTTTTCATTCTTTACCTTCACTTAAATAATGTCAAGCAATGAATACCTGCAACATTTTTCAATAAAACATTCCTTATTCAAGGAGTAAGTCGCCAGAACTGAATAAAAATGGGTATTTAATGATAGTTCATACTATTTGAGTTTTCACGACCCAGCGGACCTGATCGTCTTTCTTTTGATTTCGGTAAAAGGTTGAAAGACTCTAAAGTTATCGAGGCCAGTTTCCCTTTCTTGTTGAAACCACAAATGCTTGATGGAGTGTTATTAACCAACGTACATTTAGATTTTGCTATAAAAAGAATGAACCAAAAATTTCCGAATAAATATCTTATAAGGAGAAGAAACTCAGCCCTGTATGTGTATATATATATTTGAGTTGTATAAAATTCAAAAACAGGTAAGATGGAATCACATGTGTAAGTATGAAATACTCCATAGGACAGTCATGTGCTGATATAGAACCGTGATTGATTGTCATGCAAAGAATCAGAAGGTGCCATGACGAGATACTATGAAAGTATAGGCAGTAGTATGTAGTGTTGTGGATGTGCGATGAATACTATGAGTCCTTGGAGGGAAATATCAGTGACAAGCATATAAAAATCAAAGTCTTAGCTAGTCAACGAGGGACACAGCCAAATCTGTCCAAAAGGGACGTTAAGGATTTCAGGACATATTCTATATCTGACTGAAACAAACTATTAGAGACTCCCGAAAAGCCAAGCTGCAATTATGAATACTAGCATTTCTTCAAGAACAGTAGTGCGAAGTGGTCTTTATGAATTTATACCTGCTTGAAAACCTTTGCTTTGGACAAGTAACTAAACGGCAAGACTTAAATGGGCAGCGAAAATTAAACAGAGAGATGATCAAACCTGGAAGGTGCTGTTGACACGTGAGTCCAAGCCAGAACTGTTTGGCAATGATCAACAACAGTTTGTTTGAAGATCAGACCAGGGAACGGTACAACAATTCGTGTAAAACAGACCAAGTAAAGCATAGCGGTGGACCAACACAAGAGACGAGGTGCTTATCAGCCAAGAATGTAAAAGGTTTGCAAAATGTCAGAAATGTACTGAATGCCGAGAGATACAGGCAAATCCTCATCCGGCAGACCATCTCCTCGCGAAGACATCTCATTGGGCGGGGATTAATCTTGAAAATGACAATTACCATAAGTATAAGCCAATGTGGTGGAAAAAAAAAAACTATTCAGAAAGTAGAGGCTGGTGGAGCACTCCGAAAAATGCTTTGGCCTGCACAAAGTACTGCTATGAAGAAAATTGAGGTTATATGGGGTTATATGGCTACTGAGAAACTCAAACAGCAACCAAACACCTTGGATAAATTGTGAAAGTGCCACAAGATATTTGGAGCATCATTCTACGGCCATACATTGATAATCTGTATGTGAACATGGAAACAAGGTGCTATGCTCTGTATAAATAAATTTAGTTTATATATATATATTTCTTTAATAATGAGTTGTGAATGTTCTATGTGTTTCCATACCTTTTTCCAATACTGTATATATGTGAAGTTTGACATAAGTAGACAACCATGCTAGAAAAAACCTGTTTGTTCTAGAACCATACACAGTAATGGCAAAATATAAGTAGGGTACATGATAAAAACTCTAAGACTAGATGGCAGAAAGCATAATAGAAAAGAAAAGCCTTATGGATAATACTCTACAGATTATCCACAATAGCACAGAGAACATGTAAGCCAGTTGGATGTTGCTTCACTTGTATAAAACTCAAATATGAAAAACATGATAATTAATAGGGCCTTTCCCCGATAGATAGGAAATCAAATTATCACCCGAGAGCCCGGACCGTCTTCCACACGAAACCAAGCAGACGTTGAGAATGAAGCACAGTGGGTTTACTGAAACGTTAAGAGAAATTGTTTTCTCTCAGTGATACAACCCGATTACCGACGTTTACATTAATTTTGATGTTGTGAGATTTGCTGCATGTATTTTTTTAAAAAATTTTTTAAAAAGTTACTCCAGGTGGAGTTTAAACAATATCACGCTTAAGGAAGTGTTTTTTTCCTTTCTTCCCAGTAGTATAATCTCAGCGCACCTTGTGGAGGAAGATGATGTCAGAATGAACACGAAAAAGTTATGTGAAAAGTTTCCTTAAAGATAATGTTGCTAGGAACCAAGTAAGAAAGAAATATATTTTTTTTTTTTAAAAAACCAAGGAACTTGCCTCGAATCGCTTTCGTCATCCTCCTTTCTGTGATAGTTTTCTCTCGACCTCTGTAAACGTCGAGGGGCCATACGAACATAGCTTGTCTTCCGTAGTTCTCAAATGCATTTTGGAAGCGTACAGCATTGGTAATTAAAGACCAGAACATCTAAAAACTGCGGAGGAATTGCCTACGTCAGCAGAAATATACGATGTACGAAAGCCAGACAAACCAAGCACCTTAATTAATATTCATCATACTTAGAGCATCACAAAACGGGATTGACTTAAGGCTTTTTTTAAATAAAAAAATTAGTCATTGAATATAACATCTTTGCAACCGTCCATAAATCTAAAAAGGTTTTCACGTTCCATTTTAATATATATATATTGTACATATATCTCAATAAAAATCCTGTAATTCTATTATATGTACAGTAAATCAGACATCACTTTTACATAAATAACCCGTTTGTATAAAAAATTCAGGCTTCATCTTGTTGCTCCTAGAATTAATCTTATCCGATTTCCCTTTATCGTTTTTATTCCATCTATGGTAGTTTCGTTCATTAATTAAGTTGTATTTTTTTTTGCAGCCATTGTTTTCGATTATACGAGTATTTAAATATTTAAATCATTTGAAACAGACGCATTATATATATATATAAAGGTAAGGCAAAACATGCACTGTGAGTCTAAGTTATCGGCAGAAGGAAACCAGCTTCCCATAATGCAACGCCACGAAAACTCGTACAGCTGTCTACGAGTACAAGTTGTCGGTGAAAGTAACATCCGAAGAGCAGTCGACGATGATCAGAACGCATTCGGGACTTTTCGTAGTGTTGCACTCTGGGAAGGTTTTCTAAGTTATTGGCAGGCCTACAGTAAACTCAGCTGGCATAAACAGCTCCCTTATTAAAAAAAAGGAGAGACAAAACAAAAACGATAGGAAACGTTTTAGGTTTAAGCAAGATTAACGATTAGCGTTCGTTTGCTTAAAATGTTGCCACATCGTACTTCGCAGCAGATGAGCGCACTGGAGGTGGGTTTCAGTTGCTGAATGGATGCTGGTGTTTTTCTTATTGTACAACGGTATCTGAGCACCCCGCGTGACGAGATGAATTGTCAGGGGAGATAAGAGAGTAGCGAGAATATGATCGAGATTTTCTCACTTATCTACGCAATTAAATTCCGCGAAATCGGAAACATTTGTCCTGTCTCCAGGAAAACAATCTCAATAGCACCCCTGAGTAAGTTTCGTGTTGCCTCGTTAAATATTAAAAGGAATTGATTTTTTTAAGAAGGAATTGATTTAAAGGTTCTATTTCCGTTTTTGTGAGTATCATTTATCATAATTTAATCTTTTTGCTTGTTAATATTTCCGTGCTCGTTAATTTAATGTCTACAATAACGATTTTAGTTGTAACTGTCGTGAAACTATTGTGTATGTACGTGTGTGTGTGTGTGTGTTTTACAACCAGAAAACTGTTTCTGCCTGTTTAAGAATGGGAGAGTAAAATGTGATTCTTATTGGTATTTTATAACACTTTCCAGTTTATAGAATCATGTACCTTTAAATAAAATTTTTCAGCATCTGGATGTAAAAGATAGACTACAATATTATATTTTATCTTAATGGCGAGCTTTAAAGAACGAATTGATAAATAAACTCAAAATTCTAATAATTTATAAACTGAATATCTACAAAAAATATAAATATGTCAATAAAATGTTAAATCAGCATAAAACCCATGCTGTATATTGTATGCATTTGTATCCATTTTGAATAATTTTCCTAGGGGCGTTCATATAAAACCCGGTGAGATATCCTGACTGTAACAATATTTTGGCCGGGTTTCATTTGAACGTCCACAAAATGTAAAAGTAAATAAAGAAAATTAAAAACTTTAAGAATAAAGGTTTAAAAGAAATGAGAATAGATTAATTTTCATCTTGATGAGGAAGTCCTTAAGACCCAAAAGAAAATTTCGTTTACATTTTAATTTGACTTGAAAATTTAAAGTGCTACATTGTTTCTCCTCTCTATCTATCTTTTTAACGCTATCCTTTGACTGCAAAATGATCAAGGTCAGGAAATTGAAAATCGTTAATTCTTAATGAAATGCTGAAGTTTTTCCTGATTAACAACAAAAAAATATTCCATAATCATTATTTATAATAAGTTACCGCACATTAATACATTTAAGAAAATTTCTGGAAGTTTCGATACTTTTCAAATACGTGTAGGCACACGGCAAGTAGCTCTTCTGTAAAGAAGGCTACGGATAGCTTCGTTGGGGCCATGGCTGTGCGTTAATAAATGATGTCCCTTGGTCCGTCCTTTGAGATTTGACGTTACTGATTTTATACTCTCACTTAAAGTGAGCTTAAGATGGCGTTCTTTGAAGAAATAACAGGGAATATTTAAATATTTTAGTTTTTCATATTGATCTGATTTTTGTTAAAACCATGCACAGTTGACTTTACTTTTTGAAATTATAAACCCATCTTCCAGGAAGCTGTAAATAGTTTTATAATTCTTCAAAGAATTTAGTTTTCCCTTGGGAGTAATCAGAAAACAAGGTGCGTTTTTGTATCAGTTATTTACACAATATTTCCCCCTGGCTGTATTTCAGTAATGAATTGAAGGAAAGCAGCTTAAAACTCTGAGGTATATATATATATATATTTTTTTTTCCTTCGTAAATGATTTTCAATGTACAGGTGCGTCTCAAAAAATTAGAATATCGTGGAAGAGTTCACTTTTTTCAGTAATTTAATTCAAACAGTGAAAATTTCATATATACTAGACTCACATATAAAGTGAAATATTTCAAGCCTTTTTTTGTTTTAATTTTGATGATTACAGCTTACAGTTCATGAAAATAAAAAATCCACTATCTCAAAATATTAGAATATTTCATAAGATCAATAAAAAAAGGATTTATAATATAGAAATGTTGAACTTCTGAAAAGTATGTTCATTTATGTACTCAATACTTGGTCGGGGCTCCTTTTGCACGAATCACTGCATCAATGCGGCGTGGCATGGAGGCGATCAGCCTGTGGCACTGCTGAGGTGTTATGGAAGCCCAGGTTGCTTTGATAGCGGCCTTCAGCTCATCTGTATTATTGGGTCTGGTGTCTCTCATCTTCCTCTTGACAATACCCCATAGATTCTCTATGGGGTTCAGGTCAGGTGAGTTGGCTGGCCAATGAAGCACAGTAATACCATGGTCAGCAAACCAGTTATTAGTAGTTTTGGCACTGTGGGCAGGTGCCAAGTCCTGCTGGAAAAGGAAATAGGTATCTCCATAAAGCTTGTCAGCAGATGGAAGCATGAAGTGCTCTAAAATCTCCTGGTAAGACGACTGCGTTGACTTTGAACTTGATAAAACACAGTGGACCAACACCAGCAGATGACATGGCATCCCTAATCATCACTGACAGTGGAAACTTCACACTGGACTTCAGCAACTTGGATTCTGTGCCTCTCCACTCTTCTTCCAGACTGTAGGACCTTGATTTCCAAATGAAATGAAAAATTTACTTTCATCTGAAAAGAGGACTTTGGACCACTGAGCAACGGTCCAGTTCTTTTTCTCCTTAGCCCAGGTAAGACGCTTCTGACATTGTCTCTGGTTCAGGAGTGGCTTGACACTAGGAATGCGACACTTGTAGCCCATTTCCTGGACACGTCTGTGCATGGTGGCTCTTGATGCACTGACTCCATCCTCAGTCCACTCCTTGTGAAGCTCCCCCAAGTTCTTGAATCGGCTTTGCTTGACAATCCTCTCAAGGCTGCGGTCATCCCTCTTGCTTGTGCACCTTTTCCCTTCCAGTCAACTTGCCATGAATATACAGCAATCTGCAAACAGCCAGCCCTTTCAGCAATGACCTTCTGTGGCTTACTCTTCTTGTGGAGGGTGTCACTGAGTGTCTTCTGGACAACTGTCAAGTCAGCAGTCTTCCCCATGATTGTGGTTGTGTGTACTGAACCAGACTGAGAGATTTATAGTATTTATACTGCATAAATAGTGATTTACTCAAACTAGAAATGGATATTCTAATATTTTGAGATACGTTTTTTCTATTTTTTTTAGCTGTAGGCCATAATTATCAAAATTAAAATTAAAAAATGCTTGAAACATTTTAGTTTACATGTAACGAGTCTAGAATATATACAATTTTCACTTTCTGAAATAATTGACAAAAAATATTGAACTCTTCCACGATATTATAATTTTTTGAGATGCTCCTCTATATGTGCACGCACGCGCGCGCGCGCGCACACACACACACACAAAACTATGCGTTCAGAGAAGCCAAGAATGTGAGGAATCTGAATAATGGTAATGACTAGCCGCCATAATTAATTCTGGTATTAAAATTTTTTATACGTAAGAAAAAAGTGGACAAATGCCATTATTCTGCGGTTTAAAAAAGAGTGTAGTTTAAATTATTTACATACACTGCCAGCCAAAAGTTTGGAAGAAAACAAATATGGAGACAGTTATCATAGAAAAATTGGTATAACCAAATTATTTTTCGTCATAACATAATGAATGCAAGATTCACTACAGAGCTGCAAAATAATACATATCTCCAATAAACTTTTTCTTAAATTTTTGTTTCATCTATATAGTTCTCATCGCTCTGATAACAGCTTTGCAAAAATTTCGAGAAGTCTATCAAGTAACTTCGCTAAATATTTGAGTGTTGATGAGTTACAGACTGTCTAAGGTATTCCTGTAACTGTACTGTGTTCTTTCTGACCTTTTTGTCGAATTCATCCCGTAATTGGTCAGTGAGTCATAAATCAGATAGTGGCCAAACCATATTCCAGAAGACACCCTGCCTTTCCCTGCTCTCTCTCTCTCTCTTCTCTCTCTCTCTCTCTCTCTCTCTCTCTCTCTCTCTCTGCCTGCACAATTTGTAAATGCTTTTAGGGTCATTATCTTGTTGCAGAATAAACTCTACACCTATTAATCAGCTGCCAAAAGAAAATGCGTCTTTGAAGAACGCTGTGACATGGATTTTTTTTTGTCAATGTTCCAATGATTGTACAAATATTACCAACTGAAATCTGCTCCAACGCATCGCAGATCATCACGTCACCTCCTTCACGTTTAACCGTATAGGCAACACTGTTTTTGACAAGCATTTTCCAACTTATCTGTACAGAGACAATCTATGTTAAGATCCGGTTTGTAACACCTTATTCCAGCCTTTTATAGTCCACCTTTCGTGCGATTTTTTTCCTGTCACAACCTTCCCTCGGTTTATTAGAAAGTTGCCACGCGACCATGTAAACAAGTAGCTCTAAGAAGCCTTTTCAATGTTGTATCGCATTTTCTTCTGCCCTGTGATTTCTGAATTTCTAAGTCTTCCGTTTCACTTGCTCAACAAATTAAAATATTTGTCTTCTCTTTTAAATGCTAACCCCTTCTCTCTCCGCGTGCGCTTTCTATCTGTATTGCTTCCGTTCCTCCTCTGGTGTTTTGGCATCGTGTAGTGAATGCTTCTGTAGGAATTCTAAGCTTCAGGGAAATCTATTATTATTATTATTATTTTTTTTTTTTTCGGTCAGGCTTTCCTTTTCCAAAACAAATAGCTGATAACTCTCACGATTAATTTACTTCTTTCTGCTGTCCGATAACAAATATTTTGACATCCGTAGCCTTCAGTTGCTGTGACTAGCGTGAAGTTCAGCGATATCTCCTGTTCATTTTATAAAAGCCTTACGACATCTACCGAAAACCTATTGGCCTATTTCTCATCCAGTGAAATTATGCCACGTGGATAGGGGGGAGTTCCCAAAATCCTCCCGGATCACTTCTAATACCTCAGTGATTAAAAGAACAAAAAGCGGGTATTTTAATAAACTAATGGTTTAATTCAAACTTTATTAGATCTGTGTTGATTTCTTGCATCTATATATTAATTCTTACATTCAGTATGTTTTGGCGAGAAATAAACTGGTTATACTGTTGTTGCTGTGTTTTTAGCAACCGTCTCCGTATTTTGTGCTGGTAGTGTATATTATGTGAAATATGGCGTATTCGCGACTACGAATTTATGGCTCGTGTAGAGGCCACGAGACGGCTACAGACACACATGTTTGAACGCAACTACAAGTGCGCTCCGTGTTCTGATTCTGCTCATAAACAAGTTAATTTTACTCAGTCTTTAATCAGCACCCGGGAAAAATCATGATATTTATATGGAACGAATGTAATACTCACAATCTATCATAATTAATCTAGCGTAAAACTGCTGAGAACAAGTAAAGATGGATTTTCATTTAATGCGCATTTTTATTTAAAGTAAATTTTGTGATAATCAAAGACATTGAGTTATCAATAATTTTCGTAACTTTGCGGAAGTCTGATCACACCATGTTTCTGATCTATTATTTAAACCATTAATATGTATTGACCTGCTGTTCTGTCGTGTCGGTATTTAAAAACAACCGACGCGTTGATGGAGAGGCAAAAGGAAGAAACACTCTCGGCGGCCTAACTAGTAGATTAAGTAGATTATAAGTAACAGGACAGGCAACTTCCGCTACTTGATGATTGATGCTCTAAAACTAAAAAAAAAACAAACAAACAAGCAAACAAACTTTTAAAAGGATTACTAAGGAAACCGAATGCGATATTAACGATCTAAAGACATCGTATACTCGGATACTGATGGCGTTTTACTCACGATGTCTATTTCAACTTTAGAAAGGCGACTCCGACACTTGTGAAAACCGTCGCATAGTTAGATATTCTTCCATTTATCTACATTTATTTCGATAAAGAGAAAAAAAAATTTTTTTCCAGTACCTTGACAATTCATTTATTTGCCTGTTAATTTAAAAAAAAAAATTTTTTTTAAAGTTAAATTTAAACTTTCGCTACTTTTCAAACATATAACGGGTTCTTTTTCGCCAAGAAGGACTCTGTGCGCGTCATAGTTGTGCACGTATCGCTGTACCGGTTAACGAGACCGATGTCGCGACTCTTTCTGTATTTAGTAACACGGGATGACGGTTCCCAGCGCGTGCTGTAAGTCAGAATGTCGAATGAATTGTCGTTTACGCTCACTTGATAGTTCGTGCATAGAAATGTTGCGTATAGCATTAAAGACGCGCCCACGTCAGCCTCTCCCATGGTGTTAACTGCCATGCAGTACGCTCAGCCTCTAACTGCGGGATCTGATTCTACACAAGTGCGCCACAAAACTCCGAGGGAAGGCAGGGGTCAGTTAGGCTGTCGCGTGGCGGCTGAATAAGGGCGAGAGCTTCTGGGCGGCAAGCGAGCGGCACCAAGTGGTACAGCAGGTGCGTCCGTCGGGGCTTCTGTTCCAGCAGCCTGTTGGTTCAGGCCGCTGTCTTCCGCTGTTTCTCCGCGAATCTATTCTCTTGTCAGTTGCCGATGAACAGCCTGCCAAAGAATCGACAGTAAAAGAGCTGCTTTTGTTGATCATCTGAATGATTATTGCTCGTAGGAAAAATGACAACTCGGTTCATTTAACTGGAAGAGCGCAAAGGAATAACAATAAAAAGCAAAGCATAAGTACTGGGTTTGAGATAATGTACTGGATCTCCCCTTACACAGTAAAACGTAAAAGTTACTGCTCTTTAATTTCTATTTTCTAAAGGAAAAATCATTTACAAAAAGCCACGGTATTATTACCGTGTTCGAAGCTTTAGTAATTCCTTAAAGGTTAACTATGAAAATAATATTTTATATGCTTGTTTTCCTTGAATAGGATGATTTATATTTCTAGTTCTTTGACTATGTGTAGGCGAATGTGATATTTGCAACACAAAACAGGATGGAAAATACGATTTCCTTCAGTTTATGAGTAGTTCGATAGCTGCGGGAAAAAACGGAGTATGAATAATAATCGAGTTGGAGGGGGAGAGAACTTCTTTCTTACTGATCACGTGAAATTAAGTGGTTAGATTTTAATAACTATAAACTAGAAAAACAGGCCCTTTAGCCGAATTCTTCTATGATTCCCAGCCTGATCCATCAAAGTAATTAAGGAAAATAAATAGTTTGTAAAAAAATCATTCATTGCTCGATATATCCGCGACAAGACGGTGACTGGAAGCACATAATGAGAGACACAGATAGTTTCTTTAAAGTTTGTGTATGCCCCACCTTTTTATTTGATAGATAGGGCAAACAAAATCTAATTTTAAAATACTAAAACATTCTTCGCCATCCATCCAACTTGGAAAAGCGTTTGTGGCATGCAATGCTTTAATGGCAAGAGAGAGAGAGAGATGGAGAGAGAGAGAGAGAGAGAGAGAGAGAGAGAGGAGAGAGAGAGAGAGAGAGAGAGAGAGAGAAGAGAGAGAGAGAGAGAGAGAGAGAGAGAGAGAGTAAGGAAATGATAGTTGTAACGATATTCTTTAAGAATATCTGGTGAGCAGTGCTTTTCAGTTAACATGCTGTTGACCTTTGACATGCCAGTAATGAAAAAAAGAGCAGCCTTTTCTTTACCAGGAACGAACTGACGATGGAAACGTAAGTAGTCTTTCTTTACAAATCCGACCACTCGTTTAGCTAATCGTCTTAGCAAACCAGGCTTGTCTTAACGTCTCCATACCGCACCCTGGACGTTTTATCGCTAACACCGAGGTATTATTGCTCTTTGCACTGTTTACGACACTAAACAGTTGTTCCTCTTTTCGGCAGCAGATGGCAGAAACTCGTCGTCGAACGCTCGCGAAGGCCGCTTAGCTCATCATCGTCGAAGACAATATATCTGGTAGAATAAATCGCTTAATAATAGTTAATAAAACTCTGCTGGTTTGTGATGGCTCCCCAAACAGGGGTGCGTTTGTAGTAAGCAGAACCCATTGCCTGGAATTATTATTTCTTATTTCTCTGCGTTACTAGATTATTGTAGTCTGCCAGACGGAAAGGCATCTGTCACAGAGGATGGCGTACGATGAAATATCCACTGGCGGGTAATCTATCGAGCAGAGTGGGGAGAAACTTCCAGTGTTCGCTTCACAGTCGTTTATCTTGTTAATAGTAATTAAATCAAACCACGCCAAGCCAGTAGAAAGCCAGTAGTTCTCGTATTATACTTCTCCATTCGTTAAAGAAGTATCGTTCTCCGCCCCAAAATAAAAACCACAGCGTCTTTTGCTCAGACCGCCATCACCTAAAAGCGGATAATACGGAAAGCAAATATTGCAAGAGAAACATTAATATATATATATATATATATATATATATATATATAATGATACATCAAATAACAACAGAGCTGTTCAGCATAAGTTGGGTCACAGACAAATGTCTGTATAAAAAAGTGCATCTGTTCATAAAGTAGGTTACTGTCTGCATAACGATGGGCTTTTACACCGCGTTTTCCAGCTACCATATGATGCGAAGTTTAATGTTCACGGCATCCCCCAAACCACGACACCGCCAGCGCCAGATTTTCCACGCTGACAGACCCGACAGCCCGCCAATAGCTCATATTAACGTCGATAACCGCAGAACCTGCCAGTCAGCCAATGACAAACCGAATAGCTACGTGTCACGTCTGTTTGATTGCACGGCCTCCCACACCTTGCGTTATCCCACCGCCATTCCTTGGTGATATAGCGATCAGATGGATGCGCTTGTAGACTCGGTTCTTCCACAGTCATCGGCGTCAACAACGTTGCCGTATCTTCCAGTCCTGATGCTGCGCCATGCCAGGGTAGGTGGAGCCGAGCCGAGCCCACCTTTTAGTGCTGCTTGCAGCTCCGTGATACGCAAGGTGGCGCTTGCTAGACAGGTGGACACCCAGCCCATCTGCGACTCGTGATGAAGAATGCTGTCATCCGCCATACCTACGTCACGGCCTATACTGGGCTGGTCCATGTCCTTGTTCTTCTCGGCTGAGCCTTGTAGCAGCATTCATATTTATTTCCATCCATTCATACCTTTCTCCTGGAAACACCTGCAGCTGTTTTCTGGGATAGATGCTTATGCTACAGAAAAGTAAATAACTAATTAACAAAGAATATTTGCACCTGGCGATCTTTCTGTATTCAAGGACACCAAAAAATCTCTCTGCGCTTAAGAGAAAGATATAAAATATTAATGCTTGTCTTTTAATTCTTCCAACTTTATTCTGTTTTGGCATTTAAGATATCATGTCATTGTATGTGCAGTTAGTGGTTCTTCATTATATCTTTATTATGCAAATATATTCTTTTTAGTGAATCTTCTAATGAATTTAAAAAATCTGTATATGTACTGCATATCTAATCCTGCAATAATCTCTCCACAACAATATATATATATATATCAGTTGTATACAAAAATCTTCTCATTTAATAATTCTGAATTGTATTAAAATATCCTAAATATCTTTTAATGGTTCCTCTTTTGATTTTCTTATTCCTTTCTTATTATTAGTAAAGATAAAGCAAGGTTTCATAAAGCCATGGATATGGAAGGCAGAAGCACACACACACACACACACACACTCTCTCTCTCTCTCTCTCTCTCTCTCACAGTGGCATCACGAAACTGCAACTCTGCGATCCGTATAACTTCAGCCGTTGACGTTCATCCTTTAAAATGCTTTTTTTCAATCTACAAAAGAATACCATTACTTTATATTCCTGCGCCTTTCCTGATAACCCGTGCCGAAAGCATCGTCAAAGGGCTTCTGGACACATTCAGTTTCAAGCTTGCTATCAGTCGCTTCCTCTGAAAGATCAATGAACCGAAGACCGGGCTCAAGTCTATGCCGGGTTTCCTTCAGATGTTATTTATCTGTCTCTTTAAAGTACATTTCACACCGCTCATGTCTGACTAGCATCCAGATATTTACTGTGAGAATCGCTTTCTTTTTCCCTTCTTAAAAAATAATGTAACATTAGATGATTCCTTTAGAATATGAAATTATTCTTTTTTCCCAATGTAACGGAAAGACAAAAAAACAAGCTTTTCTAGAAGACACTTAATACACTTTTCAATGCACTGAGACAGAAAAGGGGGGGCCTTTGGTACAGATGCGGCTGTCTTCAGGGTTTTGAACAATCGAATCACGAGCAGCAACTAATTTTCCCACTCATTTTGCAAGCTTCCGCGTGTTTTCCAACTGTCGTTCCGCATCGCACCTACTTGCTTCCCTATTACAGACTGAAGCATCCTCTGCCGAGTACAACACACCAGATGGTGCCGCTAGTGGCTCACATATAACTCCAGCAAATTACTGACCGGAGAGTTTGCTCTAACGGGGCGGCACAACTACCAGCTACAAAGAGAGTTATATCAGTCGAGCCGTAGTTCCTGCAGCCACAGATGTCGGGTTAACGAAGGCGTACGGGGCGGGTGTTAGAACGAAAGAGCTTATAAATTCAGCAGGGAAATTTGGGTGTATTTCCCCTGGTGTTATTCTAGCGGACCCTTAGGGGGGGTTCAATACTAAATTACGAAACAAATGGCAATGTGTGCAATTATTGCTTTGCAGAGCCGTATATTCGGCGTATCGCGATCTCGTAACGTTTACATAAAATATTAAGAAATCGAGTTTCGAATGATTTATAAACGATGCCAAAAATCTTCAGAATGCTTTAAACTCTTAACTTTTCAGAAATTTGTATAGTTCCATGCATTCCCAAAGATACCCACATGATAAGTATGTGAACGTCAAGGGTGCCTTTCTAAGGTTTTTAGATCGAATGACTTTGTTCTGATGAATAGGTGTTTGCTTGTACTTCGTAGAATTCGTTCGTTCATCAATTTCAATCAGTATGCCAAACTTATCTCAAAGATGGGCAGTACGAAACCTAAACTGCTTCTTTTTTTGCACACTTAACTCTCTTAATTACACCTCGAGTCATGTACTTCTCACTCATTGGTTTTCAGATAAGCAATCTCTTTTCTTGCACTCAGTCATCTCAAATCTCGATTCACCTATGCGCAATGCACTTCCGAAGTCTTCGAATCTTCAATTATGCTGATTTCTTACTCGTGTCTCTCTCTTTGTTGTTGCTTCCATTCCGTAACGGCGGTTTCTCTACTGCCACCCTGTCTCTCTTTAGGAATTGGTTTCTCCAGGATGACCAATGATCAGCGCTAATTCACGTCATTGGTTTGTTGGAATATTTACCATATACAACTGCACCATTAACGAGCTAAACCTCATTATATACCTACCTGTTTCTGAAAATTTGTGTCAAATGACGAGTTATCCTCTATATCACAAAAGATGTTGCGCAGTGCCTCCTAAACCTCCTAATGTTAGTCGCGCGCGCGCGCACGTGTGTGTGTGTGTGTGTGTGGTGTGTGTGTGTGTGTTTAATGTAGGCGGCGCGGTGTTCCAGTGGTAGAGGTCAAGATCTCCGTGGACCTGTTTGATCTGAAGTTCTTCAACAACATGCCTCATCTTGTTTTTCTTCCCAAGCCAGCTTCGTAGGTTTCTTCTACGTATCCCGGTTTCCTTCTACATCTAAAATGAAGAGTCGTTCTGGTAATGACGTCCGTGTACTCGTAAACATCCCGCTGTTAATTCCCGACCGCCGCCCAAGAGGCCACACACCCCCCCCCGACTGTACCCAGTTATCTACTTTCAGTTGTCACGAAAGCAGGTGCTGTCCTCGAAATAAGGAGCGGTCGGAAAAAGCTACGCCTAATTATTGCACAAACGCATTGTTTCGTCAGTAATCTTCTTGTGTTAATCGGCCAGCAGCGACGGGCACTCGCCGACTGTTGGTCTTAATGAGGGCGCGGACATTCTAAAGAATGACAGGCCGACACAGGGCTCGAGGGACACGGTACTCCGAGAAGTAACGATGAAAATACAAAGGTAATACTTCATAAACCTTCCGTGCTGCTGAATATCGATGGTCGCCTTTGTGCTTTCAATTTACCAAAAAAGACCTAATAAAGTTTAATGCTATTTTTTGGGACCTTGATTATAATTTCTGACAGCGAGACTTAAAATTAGTAAATCTGTATGTTTCCACCATAGATAGTGGACACAGAGCAGAACAACCGAACTTAATTATAAATTGTTTATTATCCGAGCTTAACAATTAAACATGACAGATATGAATGTAGCGGTTAATGAATAGTTCCTTAGTACGGCCAGGGGTTGGGAGGGGTCCTCCTCCTCCATAACTGCTGAATTTATTAATGTTCCCAAAAGGAAACAAACAAAGAAAAGGAATTGACTTTTAAATATAATTATGTGTATAGCATACATTGTGCTATCTCTTGGTCTCTGCTTTAATTTCAATTTTCTTCCGCCGCAGTAGTTACTCACCCGAGTTTCTTTCCGCAGAGCACATCAAAGGTTTTCTGAACACCCAGCTCTCTTCACGGCCGCACAACGAGCGACGACCGGCACTTCAGAGTTAACAAAGACGGTCGTCGAGGCCGTCATCGCTCTGTTCGTGTCATACTAACAGTTCGCCAGCCACCGACTCCAAAGCCGATCCGTGTTCGAGTTCCGTTTCTAAATTGTTTTATGAGCAATTTACTCCTTCGATACTTCGCTCCAATACCCGCGGAGCTTTTATCCGACTTTGATAAGGCTACGCCTTTTGTTGTTGCTACTGTTTATCTTCTTCGTCGTTATTATTATTATTATTATTATTATTATTATTTATTATTATTATTATTATTATTATTATTATTATTATTATTATATTATTATTATTATTATTATTATTATTATTATTATTATTATTATTATTATTATTATTATTATATTATTATTATTAATTATTATTATTATTATTATTATTATTATTATTATTATTATTATTATATTATTATTATTATTATTATTATTAGTTTTTGTTTTTCAGCCGTCCCCTACAACTGCTCTTTTGTAGAGCTGGACTTTCCCTCTGTTCCATCTCGTAAGCGGCTCTCGACAAGAGATGAAGAAGTCCGGTAAATTCAATACGCCCAAGTCCTCTCCATCTTTGTTATTATTATTATTATTATTATTGTTGTTGTTGTTGTTGTTGTTGTTGTTGTTGTTGTTATTATTATTATTATTATTATTATATTATTATTATTATTATTATTATTATTATTATTATTATTATTATTATTATTATTATTATTATTATTATTATATTATTATTATTAGTTTTTGTTTTTCAGCCGTCCCTTACAACTGCTCTTTTGTAGAGCTGGACTTTCCCTCTGTTCCATCTCGTAAGCGGCTCTCGACAAAGAGATGAAGAAGTCCGGTAAATTCAATACGCCCAAGTCCTCTCCATCTTACGTGTAACCGGACAATGGGGGTGTGTACAGCTCGATTTAACCTCCTGTGTTAGTTGTTTTATCGACAGCCCCTGGCCCTCAAACTCACATCATCCAGCCACAGATGCAAATGATTTTTGACAGCAGATGTAAGACCCGAAGCCACATCAGCTTTGTCCGCCGCCATCCTTATTCGTGGTATCAGCGTCAATATTAACTGAACCCGCCTGACAAAATCAACGCTTCATTTTGGCTTCTAGAACTTTTCTTTGATAATATGTGTGTGTGTGTGTGTGTGTGTGTGTGTGTGTGTGTGTGTGTAAGAGAGAGCTTCATACTTACAGATAGTGTATCAAGATTTCTTAAAAAGAAACTGCTCGTGTGTCGCTAGTTTTATATTTTCCAAGAGAAATAATCGTACATCACAAAGAACAGAGATGCCACGTGAATAGTTGCGTATTTGATACAGTAGCCCCCGGATGCTTTAGTTTCCCTTTTTATCTTGTACTCTAAGAAAGTGGAATGGATAAAGCGAAATTAAATGTTAAATAAACCGAGATAGGATTTGGATTGGACAGCACTGATATATCATGGTCTTGCACTCGCGAGAAGGTTATTTTCACTTTCTTTTTGCAGGTTGTAACGTATTAAGGAGAAGACTCAGCACATCGCTGATGAGAACCATTGCAGACAGATTTCCAAAAGGAGCCGATGATTTAACTGGCAGACAGGTCAACGATATTCATTACTTGTCTCGAATGTGCTAATAGCGTAGAGTGATCTTATCAATATCCTTGTTTTTGAAAAAAAATGTGGAAATCTAAGATTAAACGTTATCACTGCGCCCTTTGGGAAGTTTCCACTGGCAGATCTTCATATTTTCATCAGAACAAAACTGTATTAGGAAGAGAGGAGAGAAATAGTCGGCTGAACCGAAAATTCACGGCAAAACTGCTCTTTAATAGGACTGAACGCTTAGCTCCTTGGGTGAAACAAGATGGAGATAGCAGAAAGGCCAGAGATAGAGCCGTAGTTGTATTAAGTAGATGATGCTTCAGTGAAATACAGCTATCTTTTGAAAACAAAATGTCTCGTATTTGTGTGTGTGTGTGTGTATAATATGGTTCGACCACAAATTCCCCAGTACCAAGCACACACAGCTCTTTTATGTTGTGCATATTATTCTCCCAAAGTGTCCATACTAACCTCGTTAATCTCTGGTCAGATCAATTATTTAGAAAGCTGCCTGAAGTCCTTATACGAGGCAGTAGACAGTACTGACTGGGGTTGTCTGGTATCTCTAGGAGAATTTAAATGTCCGCTTTTAACGAATACCATTCGTAAAGTTGACGAAGTCAGGGTCTGGATAATTGGCCGCAGTAAACCCAAGACCTCGTAAATCCGCCTCTTTTTTTTTTTTTTAAATAAAAACAACAACATCAAAAAACTACAACTTTCGTCATCTTTCCCTTAGATTTATTAGGGATCGCGGGTTATCTGTTTATGCCAGGTTCGTGCCGTAAAAACCATTTTAATCAGCGACCGCAGATACTTTGAACCGAGTGCCTTCGGTCTGTCTGACTGATTGCCACATCCTGGCGTTCGCGTCGGTTCCTGAGAGAGAGAGAGAGAGAGAGAGAGGAGAGAGAGAGAGAGAGAGAGAGAGATGACGTTGGTA